>CM061274.1:31850000-32110000 GCA_030848825.1 Tadarida brasiliensis
TACTAACCCAAATCATTTCTACTGCATCTAAAAATTGCTTGTTTCCAAAAAGTCTAATCTGAGAAAAGTCATATCTTTTTTCAAAGAAAGGCTTAGAATTTTAATAACAGTGTCATCTATCAAATAGTTACTACATGTACTTTAAAAAGTAACAAATGTACAATTGGTGTCTTTCATTAACCCTTAACCCCTACTGCTTTATCAATATGTGGTTTAGTTAGAATGTTCTTTTGTAATTCATTCTGAATCTTTTTTTTAAATCTTCATCTAAGGATATTTTTCTATTGATTTTTAGATAGAGTGGAAGGGAGGGAGGGAGGGAGGGAGAGAAACATCAATGTGAGAGAGACAAATCAATTGGTTGCCTCCTACACACAACTCCGACTGGGGCTGGGGACCCCAGGTACATGACTTTGACTGGAATAGAACCCACAATCCTTCGGTCCAAAGGCCAATGCTCTGACTGCTGAGCCAAACCAGCCAGGGCATTCTGAATCCTTTTTTAACTTAAAAAATTTAAAGTACACTTTAAGTAACCTTGGCTAATTCATAATGCATGGTGCCTTTCTTTCACTTGAAATTTAAAACTATATGTTTAAATTATATTATTGAAAAAAGTGACCTTAAAACTACAATTACTGTCATTACTTTAAATTCCTCTCTGATTGCTGTCAGGGTACATAGATATGTTCTTTGTATTCATAATCAATGTGTACACATTATTTGGTATTCTGCTTCTGTTACTCTAGCAATTTTGCACTCACATTTCTGTGTGTCAGTAGTGTCAAAAGAATTATTTTAAATGACAGTAACAGTTCACATTTATTAAGCATCATGCCAGGTACTATGCTAGCATTTTGCATGATCACATTTCATCCTCACCATGACCCTCTGAGTTAGGGGCTATTATTATGTCCACTTTCCAGTTTGGGGAAACTGAGGGTCAGAGAGCTTATGTCATTTGCCCAAGGTCAATGTACAATGTAAGTGGCCAAGCTAGTCCCAGACCGGGGTGTGTGATTGATGATGTAGGCGAGGAACTACACTGACTTTTCCACCGACACTGGTCACCCTGTGTTTGCATGGACCCCACAGTAACACAGAAGCAGAAACAGTCAATGGGGGCGATGACAGAAGACCTGCGGACCAAAGTAAAGTTGAGCCAAGAGGAGCTGGAACACCTGATGGAGAAGCTTCGGCAGCTGCAGGTGGGCATGGAGAAGACACGTCAGGAGACTCGGTCATGGACAGCCCTGGAGACCCAGGGTGCACGTGCGTCCCACGGGTCACAGGGCTGGCTGGTCTCCTGGAGCTGGGAGTCAGAGCTCGGGGGCATCTTCCCGGATGTGGCACATGATTTCAGGTAGTCTGGAGAGGAAAACTCAATAATTTGGCAGACCTGTCTAGCCATAAGTAGAGCAGGGACTTGAAGTTTCCTACATTATTCAGCACCCTCGGAAGGCTTTTCGACCTGAATTTAACTTCTTACACTACACTCTTAGTTAGCTTTTTGATATTTTTCTTTTAATCCTCACCTGAGGATATTTTTTCCATTTATCTTCAGGTGGTGGTGGTGGGGGGGAACAGCTTTTTCAGGACAAATTGTGCGTCTTATTCTGAAAGCTCCAGAATCCAGCCCAGAGGAGGTTCTCAGTAAGTATTTGTAAAATGAAAATACATAAAATTGTCTCACTCATTCCTTCATTTATTCATTTACCATTCATGCTCTCAGCATGTATTTATTGAGCATCACTGAGGATAGGCATTGTGAGGAATAGAAAGACAGAAAAGGCATGATCTCTACCCTCAAGGGACTTGAAAGTTCAGTTAAAACTTGGCCCACTCCAAGTCCAAACAATGGGGACTGTGGGATGAAAGTTCTTTGGGTCTCCATGGTGACTTGCACAGACAAGGGTCCTAGCAGTTTCTCAGTAAATAAGTGCCATAATGCAGAATCAATGAGTCTACTGTTCTTGCTTTTCTTTGTAGGAAGCAGAGACCACCCATCAGAGCGAAAGAGATGCTAAAATTTTTTTTGATGAATGGAAAGCAAAGGTATCTGCGGAAATAGACAAGTCAAAAAAATTGTTTTGGAATGAGTTGGAAAGTATTGACAGCCATAACTCTTCGTTAGAAGAGGTACCCACCATAAAAGACTTTTCAAAGTTCTTTTGTTGAGAATCTGCTTCTTTGTTCTCAAAATTCATTTGCTGGTTTGTACTAGTTTTACTTCCTCTGCTACTGCGGGGTCTAATACCCTGTGAGGTGATACCAGAGGCCAGTGCCTGGGATTGAATCTCTGCTCTATCACATACTACCTGTGTGACGTTAGGCGAGTTACTTAACCTTCCTGTGCCTCAGTTTCTTTTCTGTAAGATGGGTTGCTGAAAGGATTAAATTGGCACACAGACAGCACTTAAGATTAGTAAGAACTTCCTGGATATATCCTTATTTTTGCAAAGGGCTTTCATCACTGGACAAGAAATGAGGCAAAATTCAAACGAATGTGTTTTTCTCCCAACAAATAATGGCTGAGTGCTAGCTACATAAGGCGCTGTGAGGGGTCTGTGGAGGTCACACATAACAGCTAACATTTATTGACTGTTTTTCAGGCCCTGTGCAGAAGCACTTTATATATACATTAACTTTTAATCCTCATAACAAACAAAATAAGTACATCATGAGTTTATTATTTTCTTTTTTAAAGTTTTTTTTTTTTTTTTTTTAAGTTATTAACATTCCTCCTTTGCAGGTCAAGGCATTGAGGCCACATAACTTGCCCAAGGTCACACAGCTATTAAGAGATGGAGCTGTGCTGGGATTTGAACCCAGCTCTTTCAACGTCAAAGCTCCTGCTTTTCTAATGGATAAACTATGAAGTTTATTTAGGAAAACTTTATTAAAATTGTACTTGGACTATATCTTCCCATATAAATCTGTAGGGCTAAAACTGCATGAGGGAAAAAGTTTTAAGGAGAAATATCTGCAGAATGTATTTAGTCCTTGTGGGTCCTCCTAACATCAAGGAGAATCTTGTTTTTGAAAATGAATTAATAGTGTTTCTCACAATCATTCCACATTTTGCCTAAAAAGACAACTTTTCTAGAAGAGAATTATCATGAGATATGCCTGGGGTCTTGGGTGATCCATCCTCTGGATCTGAGATGGAAGGCAGGGATGGGAGGTGGTGGAGTTGAAATGAGAGCTCTGTGTGTGTGTGTATGTGTGTGTGTGTGTGTGTGTGGGGGGGGGGGTTCCATAGTGACCTGAGCCCTCCCATCTTAAATGTTTCCCTGGTGTGGTCAGGGATGGTTTAGGGAAAATAAGATGCTGCATCACCATAGGGATGTCATGCTCCTAACCCCTAGCTCCCAACACTTATTTCTGAGCTCACCTAAAACCCTTGACTCCCATACTCTCCTCACACAGTGCTGGCTGACTGGATACTCAGTAGACAGGTATTGATTTGAATTCGGAGTTGTTCAGAAACCACTTCATCAAGGCTCAGAGGGTTACTTTTGGTTAGGAAATGCTGAGTTTTGGTAAATGAGGACATCATTTTTACCATTTGTGGTTTCCTCTGAACTTGGACCACATTCTCCTAAATGGGAACATCCAATTTTTTTGGTCTTTTCCCTACAGGATTGTTTATATATTCATGCCTGTGTCTTACTCCTATCTCCTCTCACCTGACATTTTATTATTTTACTTTTATTAAAGTATGGGAGCCAAACTGGATACAAAATTCTTTAAAAAAATTTTTTTTCTTTATTGATTTTAGAGAGAGAGAAAGAGAGAGGGAGAGAGAGATAGAAACATCGATGAGAGAGAACATTGATTGGCTGCCTCCTGCATGCCTCCCATTGGGTATTAGGCCCACAACCTGGGCATGTGCCCTGACCGGGAATCGAACTGGTGACCTCTTGGTGCATGGGTCAATGCTCAACCACTGAGCCATACCAGCTGGACTGGATACAAAATTCTTGGTGTAGTTGGATAATTATCTTGTTAGTATATATGTTAAAATTCTGTGGAAAAAAGCCCAGCTAAGATTCCATTTAGAGTGATTGTGAAAAACACGGTAAGACTGTTTATTTTCTGTTCTCCCCTGGGAACGGCTTCTCCTAGCTCTCGGGAACACCAGTGAAGGGGACACGGGCTTGTGTGTATGTTGGCAGGTGCGCAGGTAACTAGTGAGGACAGGTTGGGGTTTGTGGTTGGGGTAAGGTGTGCCCTTCTAACACTGCTCAAGATGTAAAAGACAACATCGTGATTAGATCTTCATCTAAATAAAATTATGCCCTGGATTTTTAGAAACAAAAGTCATTGCAGTCCGACAGTCTGTTGAGTTCCAGCCTCGGGTCTCTGTGCGATGAGGAGTTCAAGGAGCATCTCATGCAGATACAGGAGGAGATTTGGGACCTGAGGGAGAAGACGAGAATTAAGGTGAGCGGATCCCCCAGGACTTTCTTCCCGGAGCCAGCCAAGAACCATGTTGTCTCCTAACCAAGTTTCTCATTTTTGCCCTATGGTTTCAGGAAAGTTGAAAGACATCAAGTTCTATATTTTCAGACCTGCCAATACATGAAAACATAGAATCGGGTTCTTGGGGTGCTCAAGTGAGGCTGCTGATATGTACGTGTGCAATATCACATTTGCCTGGGATCTTTTCAAAACACACACAGCTGTGTTTCTTATTGGACACCCTTGCCCCCATTTTGACTCCAAGCTAGCTGAAAACAACTCTTAGAAAGTGTGACAAACTACCAGATTTGAAGATATTTGGGATGGATCCCAGCGGTGGGTGGTAAATACTTCACAACTGGCTCTATGGAACTAGAAAATCTTTGATTTGTAGCATTTGCTGCTTTCTGTGGTGTAAATATTCCCGCCAGGGTCGAGTTCATGCTACCAATGTGAGCTCACCAAATATGGAATTGGGAAGACTTGTGTCTAATCTGCTCTCACGAGCTGGTCAGAGGTGATTCTGGGTGGATCTCACCACAGTCCAGTATGTATGGCCTGTAAGGCTGATGATTAACTCCATGCCAAGGAAGGGCCATCGGCAGTCAGTAACCATGCTGTGCTTCCGTTTCTGCTCTGCAAGATGGTTGAGAAAGAGCTTCATGTTGATGGTCAGCAGGAAAGTGTTTCTATTGCTTGGTGTTTCACGTTTCACATTAAAAAAAAGCCATTCTTTTTCTATGAACTCTAGTCACATCCTTTGCCTATTTTTCTATTGATTTCCTTACCAATTTGTGAGTTTGCATAATGCCTGGAAATTAACCCAAACTTTTGCTTGTTCTTGTTGTGGCTATTTTCCAATTTTCTATTGGTCCTTCAATGTTGTTTCATGTGATCTTGGCCATACAAAATTAATGTTTATGTAGTGAAAAATGTCAAATTATTAATCTTTTGTTTATGGCCATTCTGACATTTTAAAAAATTTCTGTCTTTTCTTTCGGTACTGTTATGGCCCTGTTTATTTATTCATATTACTCTATTGCGGTATGAATGACATGTAAAAAGCTGTACATAGTTAATATATGCAATTCAGTGAGTTTGGGGATAAGTATACACCCTTGAAACCATCACCACCATCAGACCATAGACATATTCATCACCCCCAAAGTTCCCTCCCACTCTCTTTATTATTATTATTTTCCTTGGGTCTGGTAATAACACAATGTAAGATCTATCTTCTTAGTAACTTTTAAGTACACAATACGGTATATACATCTTGCATAACAAACTTTGTGTCTTTTGACCATAATCTCTCCATTTTCTCTTCCTCTTAGCCCCTGACAATCACCATCCTGTTCTCTGTTTCTATGAGTTTGGCTATTTTAGATTCCATATAAGTGAGATCATGCAGTGTTGGTCTTTGTCTGACTTATTTCACTTAGCATAATGTCCTCTAGGTCCATTCATATTTATGCAAATGACAGGATGTCCTTGTTTTTTTTAAGTCTCAGTGTATGTATATACTACATTTTTTTTTTATCCTCACCTGAGGACATTTTTGCACTCATCTTTAGACAGAGCAGGAGGGAGAGAAGGAGGAAGAGAGAGAGAGAAACATCGATGTGAGAGAGACACATTGAGTGGCTGCCACACACACAACCCCAACCGGGGCTGGGGACAAACTGCAACCGAGGTAAGTGCCCTCAGTGGAAACCGAACCCAGGTCTCTCTGGTCCACAGGCTGACGCTCTAACCACTGAGCCAAACTGGCCAGGGCTATACTACATTTTCTTCATCTATTCATCTTTTGAAGGATTATTAGCTTTCTATATTTTGGCTGTTGTGAATAATGCTGCAATGAGCACAGGAGTGCGGGTATCTCTTTGAGATACTGATTTCAATTTCTTTGGATCAATACCAAGATGTGGGATTTCTGGAATATGTGGTAGTTCTACTTTTAATTTTTTAAGAAGACAAAACAAACTGAAGTTTATTAACATGTATACCTCGTGTGGAGTAATATCGCACTGTGATTTGATTTGCATTTCTCTGATTAATGATGTTAATTTGGATGATTTGTATACACATGTTGACCATTTGTATGTTTTCTTTGGAGAAATGTCTATTCAGGTTCTTTGTTTATTTTTAAATTGGGTTATTTGTGTTTTGTGCTATTGAGTTGTATGAGTTCCTTATTTTTTGGATATTAACCCCTTATCATATATATGGTTTTCTTCCATTCCATACATTACCTTTTCGTTTTTTTGTATTATTTCCTTTGCTGTGCAGAAACTTTTTAGTTTGTTGTAGTCCTACTTGTTTATTTTTGCTTTTGCTGCATGTGCTTTTGGTGTCATGTGTAAAATAATCATTGCCAAGGCCAATATTTGGAGCTTTCCCTCTATGATTTCTTTTAGGAGTTTTATGGTTTCAGGTCCTATGTTTAAGTCTTTAATTTTGAGTTGATTTCTATGTATAGTGCAAGACTTTGGTCCAATTTTATTATTTTGCATGTGGATATTGATTTTTCTCTAACACGACTTATTGAAGAGACTATCCTTTCCCCATTTTGTATTCTTGGTGCCCTTATCAAAGATTAGTGACCATTTATGTGTGGGCTTATTTCTGGGTTCTGTATTCTGTTCCATTATGTTTTATAGCAGCACCATGCTGCTTTGATTACTGTAGCTTTGTAATATAATTTGAAATCAGGAAGTTATGTTTGCAGTTTTCTTTTTTGGCTCAAGATTGTTTTGGCTATTTGGGGTCTTTTGTGGTTCTACATGAATTTTAAGATTTTTTTTCTATTTTGGTGAAAAAATGCCATTGGAATTGTGAAAGGGATTACATTGAATCTGCAGATTGCTTTGGGTAGTAAGAACATTTTAATAATATTCTTCCAGTTCAAGAGCACAGAATATTTTTCTATTTATTTGTGTTTTCTATAATTTTTTTAAATTGATGTTTTTATAGTTTTCAGTGTATAGATCTTTCACCTCCTTGGTTAAATTTATATGCAGTTTTTTTTTTTTTTTAAATTGTTTCTTCTGCTATTATTAATGGGAATAGTTTCTTAATTTCTTTTTTGAATAGTTTGTTGTTAGTGTATAGAAACACAACTGCTTTTTGCATGTTGACTTTGTATCCTGCAACTTTACTGAATTTGTTTATTAGTTCTAACAGTTTTTCTTTTTCTTTTGGTGGAGTCTTTAGGGTTTTCTATATATAAGATCATGTCATCTGCAATAAAGATAATTTTACTTCTTCCTTTCCAATTTGGATGCCTTTTATTTATTCTGTTGCCTGATTGCTCTGGCCTCCAATACTGTGTTGAATAGCAGTGGCAAGATGGGCCTTTTTGTCTTGTTTCCCATCTTAGAGGAAAAGTGTTAGCTGTGGGCTTGTCATCTGTGGTCTTTATTTTGTTATATAGTTCTTCTATGCACAATTTGTTGAGAGTTTTTATGATGAAAGGAGATTGAATTTTGCCAAATGCATTTTTATATCTATTGAAATGATTATATGGTTTTATCATTTATTTTGTTATTGATTTGTGCATGTTGAACCATTCTTGTATCCTAGGGATGAATCCTACTTGATCATGATGTATGATCCTTTTAATGTGCTGTTGAATTTGGTTTGCTTGTTTTCTGTTGAGTATTTTTGCATATATGTTCATCAGGGATATTGGCCTCCAATTTGTTTTCTTGTAGTGTCCTTGTCTGGCTTTTGATAAGTGTAATGCTGGCCTCACAAAATGAGTTTGGAAGTGTTCTTTCTTCTTCAATTTTTGTGTGAAAGAATTTGCATTAAGTTTTAAAATGTTTGGCAGAATTCACCAGTGAAGCCATCTGATCATGGGCTTTTCTTTTCTTTCTTTCTTTTTTTAATCCTCACCTGAGGATATTTTTACATTTATCTTCAGACAGAGTGAGAGGGAGAGAGAGAGAGAGAGAAACATCGATGTGAGAGAGACACATCGATTGGTTACCACCGATATGAGAGAGACACACTGAGTGGTTGCCACCTGCTCGACCCCAACTGGGGCCAGGGACAAACCGCAACCAAGGTACATGTCCTTGGCTGGAATCGAACCTGGGATTCCCTGGTCCGCTGGCCGAGGCTCTAATCACTGAGCCAAACTGGTCACGGCCTATGGGTTTTTGTTTATTGGGAGATTTTTTTTGATTACTGATTCAATCTCATTACTTGTTATAGGTCTGTTTAGATTTATTTTTTTTGTTAATCCTCACCCGAGGATATTTTTCCATCGATTTTTAAATAGAGGGGAAGGGAGGGAGAGAGGGAGAGAGAAACATCAGTATAAGAGAGACACATTGATTGGTTGCCTCCTGCACAACCCTGACTGGGGCCGGGGATCTGTAACCCAGGTAGATGCCCTTGATCCGGAATCGAACTGTCGACCCTTTGGTCCACAGGCCAATGATCTAACCGCTGAGCCAAACTGGCCAGGGCTGTTTAGATTTTTTATTTCTTTATGATTCAGTCTTGGTAGGTTGTATGTTTCTGCTAATTCACTTTTTCTAGATTATCCAATTTTTTGGTATATAATTGTTCATAGTAGTCTCTTGTGATTCTCTGCATTTCTGTGGTATCAGCTGTAACGTGTACTCTTTTATTTCTGATTTTATTTATTTGAAACTTCTCCTTTTTTTTAGTCTAGCTATGGATTTGTCAATTTTGTTTATTTTTTCAAAACACCTACTCTTAGTTTTGTTGATATTTTTTATTGTTTTTCTAGTCTCTGTTTCATTTATATCTGCCCTAATCTTCATTATTTCTTTCCTTTTGCTAAATTTGGGTTCTGGGCTTTCTAGTTTCTTGAGGTGTTTACTTGAAATCATTCTTTTTTTTTTTTTTTTCATGTAGAAGTTTATTACTATAAACTTTTCTCTTAGAACTGCTTCCCATAAGTTTTGGTATATTGTGGTTTCACCTTCATTTGTCTCAAGATGTTTTTTGGTTTTTCTTTTGATTTCTTCTTTGACTCACTGGTTTTTTAGGAGTATGTTGTTTAATTTCCACACATTTGTGAATTTTCCTGTTTCCTTCCTGTTATTGATTTCTAGTTTTAATATATCATGATTGGAAAATATTAACTTGATATGGCTTCAATCTTAAACTGGTAAGACTTGTTTTGTGAGCTAATGTATGATCCATCCTGGAGAATGTTCCTTGTGTGCTTGAGAAGAATGTGCATTTGGTTACTTTTGGATGTATATGTTTGTTAGGTTAATTTGATATATAGTGCTGCTGTTAAAGTTTGCTGTTTTTTTTTTTTTTTTTAAATTGATTTTCTGTCTGGATGATATATCCATTGTTGAAAGGGGGGTATTTAACTCCCTTCCTATTGCTGTGTAGCTGACTATTTCTCTCTTAGTTCTGTTCATATTTGCTTTATATATCTATAGGTGCTCTGATGTTGGGTGCCTATATAGTTACAGTCATTATATCCTCTAGATGAATTGATCCCTTATCATTATATAATGACCTTCTTTGTCTCTGGTGACCGTTTTTGACTTAAAATCCTCTGTCTGATATAAGTATAGCTACCCCTGTTCTCTTTTGGCTACCATTTGCATGAAATATCTTTTTCTACCCTGTCAGTTTCTGCCTGTGTGTGTCCTTAAAGCTAAAGTGAGTCTCTTGTAGGCAGCATATAGTTTGACCTTGTATTTTTTGTTATTTACATTGATGAGAGAGAACATTGATTGGCTGCCTCCTGCATGCCCCCCACTGGGGATTTGGCCCACAACCTGGGCATGTGCCCTGACCAGGAATCAAACCTTCAACCTCTTGGTGCATGGGTCGACGCTCAACCACTGCGCCACACCGGTTGGGCTGTTTTTTTCTTTCTTTCTTTCTTTTTTTTTAAATTCATTGAGTTCAACTTACACCAAACACAAGAATAAACTCAAAATGGATAAAAGACTTAAATGTGACTCGTGAATCCATAAAAATCCTAGAAGAAAATGTAGGCAACAAAATTTCGGACATCATACGCAGTAGAATCTTCACTGATACATCACCTAAGGCAACAGAAACAAAGGGAAAAATGAACACATGGGACTACATCAAACTCAAAAGCTTCTGCACAGCAAAAGAAACAACCATCAAAACAGATAGGGAACCCACTCTATGGGAGAGCATAATTGCCAATGATACATCAGATAAGGGGTTAATTTCCAAAATATACAGAGTGCTCATACAACTCAACAAAAGGAAGACAAAGAACCCAATTAAAAAATGGGCAGAGGAACTAAATAGACACCTCTCCAAAAAGGACATACAAATGGCTAAGAGACATATGAAGAAATGCTCAACTTCACTAATCATCAGAGAGATGCAAATTAAAACAACAATGAGGTATCACCTCACACCTGTAAGAATGGCCGCCATCAACAAATCATCAAACAACAAGTGTTGGCGAGGGTGTGGAGAAAAGGGGACTCTAGTACACTGCTGGTGGGAATGCAGACTGGTGCAGCCACTGTGGAAAACACTATGGTGTTACCTCAAAAAATTAAAAATTGAATTGCCATTTGACCCAGTGATCCCACTTCTAGGAATATACCCTAAGAAGCCTGAAACACCAATCAGAAAGAATACATGTACCCCCATGTTCATAGCAGCACTATTTACAATAGCTAAGATCTGGAAACAGCCCAAGTGTCCATCAGTGGATGAATGGATAAAAAAGCTGTGGTACATATACACAATGGAGTACTATGCAGCTGTAAGAAAGAAAGATCTCTTATCCTTTGAGACGACATGGAGGGACCTTGAGAGTATTATCCTAAGTGAAACAAGCCAAGCAGAGAAAGACAAATATCACATGATCTCACTTATTTGTGGAATATAATGAACATAACAGTCTGAGGAACAGGGTAGACCCAGAGATGTGGAAGTAGGGTATAAGCTGACACCCCTCAGAAGAGGGGGTGGGGGGGAGGGAAGAGATAAACCACAGAACTTATGTGCATGTATGCATAAGTGATGGACATGGACAACAAAGCTGGGGACGGGGTGAGGTGGATGGGGAGGAGGGTGTCAATGGGGAAAAAAGGAGAAACATCTGTAACAAAAATAAATTAATAAAAAAAAAGTCTATGAAAAAAAAAAGAAAAATAAAAAATATTAAAAATAAATAAATAAATAAATTCATTGAGTCACTTTACGTCTGTTGATTGGAGAATGTAATCCATTTAAATTTAAAGTAATTAATAATAAATCAACAACAAGTGTTGGCAAGGATGGGAAGAAAGGGGAACCCTTGTGCACTGTTGGTGGGATTGTAAATTGGTGCACCACTATGGAAAATTGTATGGCGATTCCTCAAAAACTTAAATATATAACTACCATATGCCCCAGCAGGTCCATTTCTGTTTGTTTATATGAAGAAATCCAAACACTGATTCAAAAAGATATATGCACCCCTCTGTTCATAGCAGCATTATTTACAATAGCCAAGATATGGAGGCAACGTAAGTGTCCATTGATAGATGAATGGAAAAAGAAGAGGTGATACAGCCTTGGCTGGCTCAGCTGGTTGGAGCCTCATCCCGTACACCAAAAGGTTGTAGGTTTGTTTCCTGGTTAGGGCACATACCTAGGCTGTCAGTTCAATCCTGGGTCTGGGCACATACAGGTGGCAGCCAATTGATGTTTCTCTCTCACATCAATGTTTCTCTGTCATATCGATGTTTCTCTCTCTCTGTCCCCCTTCCTCTCTCTCTCAAAATCAATTAAAAAACACACATATCTTTGGGTGAGGATTAAAAAAAATATGTGGTATATATATACAATGGAATATTATTCAGCCATAAAAAGAATGAAATATTGCCACTTGAAACAACACAGATGGACCCAGAGGGTATAATGCTAATGCTAAATAAAATAAGTAGACAGAGAAAGACAAATACCATATGGTTTCACTTATATTTGAAATCTAAAAAACAAAATAGATGAACAAACAAAACAGAAAGAAATTCATAGATACAGAGAAAAAAACTGATGGTTGCCAGGTGGCAGGGGTGTTGGGAGGATTGGTGAAAAAGGTGAAGGGATTAAGAAACACAAATTGTCAATTATAAAAACAATCACAGGGATTTAAAGTACAGCATAGGATTTCAGAGAGAAGCCTGCACTGAACTACCTGCCTCTGTACTGAAGTGTCTGCCTACACTGATCCAGACCTTATAAAGGAGTTCCTGGAATCTAGGACTGAGGCTTTCCCCCATCCAATCTGTGTTGTACAGCACCAATCAAACAGAGCAGCTCCATTCTGACCAATCAGGAAAGTGCCTTTTGGACCAATCAAACTGCGAGGATTTGGAATTCTTATTTGCATGAGGACAGACTAATCAGGGACCAGGAGCGAGAAGTTCTGCCTATATAAGTCAGCTCCCCTCTGGCTTGAGGAGCACAGGGAAGACTTAAGACTGAAGACTGCATTTCCTTGGCTGAGCTGAAACATCCAAGATGTCTCGCTGGAGCACAGTAGAGCAGACCAGCGCAGGCCAAAGCAGACTGGCATAGAACGAAGCAGACCAAAGCACAGTGGAGCAAAGAAGACCATTTAGGAGCAGAGCAGGGCTGTCTAGCCAGAGAGGGGACTGGTTCCAGGGCCACCTGGCCCCAGGGCTGCCTCATGGCTGTGCTGTTTTCACAGACATGCTGTATCACAATTGAACTGTTTTATACCGAATAAAGATTACTCCTTCACTGCATCTCAAACTGGAGATTCCTGTAGGTGCTGAATTGGTGCTAATGACTATTGGTTGACAATACTTATTTGCATGTATGGACTGTTTCAGACTAGACATTGAGAGAAAACTAGTAAACGGGGGTTTTAATACAAAATCCCATGCAAAATAATAATAATAATAATAATAATAATAATAATAATAATAATATGCAGCATAGAAAATATAGTAAAAAGTGTGTCCTGGCTGGGTGGCTCAGTTGATTGGAGCATTATCCCATACACCAAAAGGCTGCAGGTTCGGTTCCCAGTCAGGGCACAAACCCAGGTTGTGGGTTTGGTGCCTGGTCGGGACATGCACGGGAGGCAACCAATCAATGTTTCTCTCTCACATTGATGTTTCTCTCTTTCTCAAACAAGTAAAAACATATCCTTGGGTGAGGATTTAAAAATTTTAAAAAATATTGTAATAACTATATATGGTGCCAGATGGGTACTAGACTTATTGGGTTGATGGCTTTGTAAGGTATATAAATGTCTAATCACTGTGTTGTACACCTGAAACTAATATAATAGTGTATGTCAACTGTAATTGAAAGATAAAAAAATAATTATTGGTGCGTTAGTACTTAACTATTGCCATTTTGTTTTCAGACCTTTTTTGCAGTTACCTTATTTTCTTTCTGTCTTGCTGTCTTCCTTTGTGATTTGATGCCTTTTTTTGGTAGTGTTACATTTTGATTCCCTCCTCTTTTTTTTTCCGTCTCTGCTGTAGGTGTTTTTCTTTGTGATTAGTATAAGGCTTACATAAAACATTTTATAACTACAGCAGTCTGTTATAAGCTGATAACTTCACTTCAACTGCACACAAACACCCCACACTTTTACTTTCTCTCCTCCCACACCTCCTGGTATCCGAAAGGCAGCCAGTAGGATCTGTGGCCCGTTGGCAAAGTTTGTGTGCAGGTACCACAGAGCGCCTTCAGCCATGCCAATCCCTGAGTTCTGGGGATGGTGAGATAGAAGTGGCTTCCTGGGCAGCATCCCTCCAGGCTGGGACAGTTGGATGCTCGCTCACGCTCACGTTTCCTTGCGGGAAAGTTTCTGAGCTTGGGGAAGTCCCTCTTGGCACTGACCTGTGCTGCCTAGGGGGAGGGGTGATACAGTAAAGTGAAACTGCTCTTCTCTTCAATGCATCTATTCCCTGATTTTTTCCTCCATCGAGGTACTGAATCTGTCAGCTGGATTCTCAGGTTCCCATTAAGGTCATCCCATCTGTGGGTAGTTTGAGAGCTGGAACCTCCTAATTCACCACTTTGCTGACAGTCACTCCTATTTTTATGTTTTAATCTTTGACCCCCTTAGACTTTATTTTGGTTTAAGAGATGAAATAAGGATTCAAGTTCATAGCTGTATTTCAGGCGGTTAGCTAGGTGTGTGAACACTATTAGTCAATAGTCCATCTTCTCCCAGGCTAAGATGCCACGCTTTATTCCTCTTTCTCTGTGCTTCGTATTCTTTTCACTTTTCTGTCTTCCTAATCATGAGCCAGCACTTTTTAATTCCTGTGGTTTTATAATATATTTTAATATCTAGAGGGGCTCATTTTGTAAACTTTAAATTATTTTCAGGACAGAAAATGCGAAAGGAAAATAAATGAACTTCAAGAAGAGTTTGAAGCTAAGGAGAGACAAGTAGCTCTTGTTGGGTGGTCGGGGTGGGGGGCTTGGTTCCTGTGACCACCTCTCAGCCTCAGCACACCACCTTGAACTGGTTGGCTGGTATTTCGTTGCTGATATTGTTCCTGGCTACTGACCCTCATCAGCCTCATCAGTACACAGAAGGGTCGGCTGCCCAGACAGGGACAGGGACAGGGGACTCCAGGCCTTCTCTTCTGAGCCACCACAGCCTTTCCTGTGTGGTCCCCTCAGCAGGGACCCTGTGAGGCCCTCCAAGGAGGCTTTTGTATAAACCACAGATGAATTGCCTGGTCATTTTGTGTTTGGGCCCTTCTTTGAAATCCACCCAGGAGAGAACCAGGTGGCTGTGGACCTCAGTGACAGTTCAGGGGGAGCCCCAATAGAAGGGCTCAGATATTGAGACCAGTGAACAGAGAGCAACAGGCTTCAGGGCAGAGAAAATAGCTCCTTCCCTGAGGAGGAGGCAAGTCGAAGAGGAAGCCCATTCACAACAGCCCAGGTTCTGCCTGCAGGGAGCTCAGACCCACGGACACTGGGCACTCAGAGGTCCCTGTGGCCATGACTGACTAACCATCCTGTGCCCAACAGCTGCAGGAGGAGAATGAGGGGCCACAGAAGGAAATTAAGCTGCGCACCTCCCTGTCTCTGGATCACATAGCAGTTCCCCAGCCCCAGCGCCAGAGCAGTTCCTGCTGCACCCAGCTCCCAGAACAAGCCACGCTCAGTGCCTCCCAGGAGGAGATGGTAGGTCTGCCCCTTCTCCCCGCCAGCCTGGTGCCCCTAGGCCTCTTCCCTGCGAGGATCTCCTTCGATGCTTCTGGACTCACCGCGATGTGTCTCATTAGTCAGTTTCTTTAAGGAGGGAGGAATCCTCACGCTTGAGGGGCACAAAGTGATGAGGATGCTGCCTGCCTCCCTCCAGGCTGAAGATGTGCCTGTTGTCCTTGGGGGCTGCGGGTAGATGGGGTCACACTAATACCAGAGACCATGTTAAGTGCCGGCACCTGGTTGATACTTGGCTCATTGCTTCATTTAACCTCACAACTGCCCTTCAAGGTTGACATTGCCTTCTCCTTGTTGTCATTGGGTGGATAATGAAAGGGGCTGGAGAAGGCAGGTGCCTCACCGGAGTCCACACGGGGTGCTCCGCAGCCAGGCAGGTGGAATGCAAAGCTTGTGCTCTGCTCACTGTGTTCTCAGACGTAACTTCTTAACCAACAGCCTTTTCATAAATTAACAGCCTCTGATGCGGTGGTCAGATACACTAGTGATGGAAAGGCACTTGTGAAGCTCCCTCTCCTAGACCTGGCCTCGTGACTCTCCACTCATTGCCCATAACTCTCCGCCCTGCCCGGGCTCACCTCCCGCTTCTGAGCCCCAGGTCTGTGGAGAAGTGTATCTTTCCCCAGCTGGGCCCCTCCTGTGGCCTCAGGTCCTTGCCATGGTTCTGATAGCACCCTCCACACCGCTTCCCTGGGTTGAGCACCCACTGCCCCTGTCTAGTCCACTCTTTCTGTGCGTGCACCCCTGCTATTTGTGCTCTTCTTTCTCCCAGCCATACTTCACCCAGCCGACATATCTTACCCCTCCACCACTGCTTTTCTTTTCACTCTTCACCTCCCAAAACACTAAGCTCATCACTGCTGAGCTCTCAGGTCCAGTCTGGAGGTTTCTTCCTTATGTCACCCAGGACGCTTGTTGTAAATGGTTCAGTTAGAAATATATTGGCTAAACAGAACGGAATAGATCAATAGGTTTTTTTTATTTCAATTGTAACACCAAAAGAGGTGACTGTTCCTGGCCTTGTTTTAGCAGCAAACTTATACCATTGGAAATTCAGACTCTGTTTCTCTTGTAACCATCTTCTTCATGTTTAGTTTGTGTTCTCATGCTTGACTCTCCTAGTTGCAAGACGGCTGCCACAGCCCCAGCTATCACAGCCATATTCAATGGAAGAAGATGATAGAAAGGTCTCCTTCTAACACTTCTTATATTTCGTTGGTCACATCTGTACCTCATGGGTAGCTATAGCTGCAAGGAAGCCTAGGAAGTGAATAATTTGTTTTATAGTGTCTAGAATAGAATTAGGCCAAGGACAAAATAGTTGGATGAGTCATTAGCCAGTGGGTAATAAAAAACAACTCAAGCAGAAGAGGGAATTTGTCATAGGGTAGATAAGGTGTCTCCCAGAACTTGAGGTAGGGAAGCACCTGAGTCTGGGAATTACCTGGAACCAGGGACATGCATGTGGTCAGGGGTCTTTCTCTGTTGTGTGTCTTATTCCTTTCTCTATATCTGGCTCAATTTTTTGTTTGTTTGTTTGTTACTCTGAAGATCAGCTTCCATTCCTTATCTGTTCCATGTGGCAAAACAAACAAACAAACAAACAAACCGAGAAAACCAAACCCCAAACCAGCGGGCTGCCACCAGCTCTTGACTTCACACATTACCAGTCCAGAGTTCTCTGCCCAGACCTAGACACTCAGCTTTGGCTGTGGTGTGGGGTCACATTGTCACATGAGGCTGCCCTGTCCACATGGAAGGAGGAAGAAGCACTTTCTGGAAAAGGGGTTGAGCAGACAGTTCCCTGACTGTCCACATCATACCTCCTTCCTCCTAGAGGGCACTCAGCTCAGATGCCCACATTGCAGGATGGGCGCCTACCTTGCCCTGGTTTTTCACCAATTGTACCAATATACCGACTGTGTGCCTGTCCCACTCTGCTTCCATGGGGCTCCTGCCCTTCAAACCATATTCCCTCTCTGAGGAGGGGGCATTCTTGCCTCCCCACCACGGGAAAATAAAGCATGGTGCCATTCTGGTGTCTGCCATTCAACCTTGGTGCCATCCCTCTCATATATGGACGGCAGGAGATGTGTTGGGGGTTGGGCCGGTGTACTGGGAGCTCCTTCTAGTTTCTAATGGGTGATATGGAAATAGTGGCTGTCCCCTCTTCACAGCGCTAGGCTGAATCACTGCTCAGAGCAGAGTTCCCTGCTGGCTGTAACCCGCTCTGTTCTACCTCTTTGCAGGTCCAGACCTTGTCTGCCGGGCAGGTGGAGGGTAAGTCTGCATGGGGTGGTTTGTATCAATCCTTGCTGTTGTCCTGGCCTCTTCCCTTTCCCGTCCCTCTCCAGTCCATGTATAGGATGAGTATGGGGGTGTGTGAAGTCAGGCTCTCCCACTGGGTGCGGGAGAGTGAGAAGACCTTTGCTTCTGGGACAGACAGGGCTCCAGGCCAGCGTTTGTGCTGAAGGTGGTTCTTGCAGCCGCAGGGTTTCTTGCCTGGCCTGCTCTTCTCCGTAGGGAGGTGGAGACATGGGGAAGGGAGGTTCTTGGGGGCAGTGACTGATGGAGCAGGGTCCATGAACAAGCTCTTTCTGATTCACCTTGCCTATGGTTCGACCTTTACCTTGTTCCTGGCGTATAGCAAGCTCACCCCAAATCTATATGAATGTGGCCTGTTTGGAGTATCACTCTCCTCCTCTTGGGTGCCCTTGTGTGCTGGTGTGTGTGTGCATGTGTGTGCATGAGTGTGTAAAGGAGTGCAGGTGCTGGCCTCTAAAGCAGGCAGTACCCACAGGGCGCTGCATCTACGGGCACTGCTCTTGCTTGGAGACCTTGGCAGCTCCCTATGAAACTGGCCCCATTACTCCACCCTGCCTCCCCTGTCCTAGCCCTGTAGCTACTCTTCGGTCTTTTCTGGCAAACCTACAAGTCTCCTCCCAACCCCTGCCCTGAGGCTAGACATTTCTTTCCCAGCCTTGCAACCAGGTCAGAGAGCCACTGTCCCTGTGGCCCCGAACTTTCCAGTGCTGGGGCTGGGATGTGTGCCACACGCTTCGCCAAGCGCTTCAGATTCGTGGTCTCATTCTCTTGTCCCCATGGTTTAAGGCGGGGTGGGCATTCATGTCACTTTCTAGATGAGGAGACTGAGGCTTCGAGAGGTCTAAGGACTGGCCAGGTTGTGCACAGCTAATGAGGGGCAGGGCTGGCCTGTGAACTCTGACCTTTCTGCCTGCAGTGTTGCAGTTGTGACCACTGCTCCATCCCGCCTGCCGCCGGGAAAGAAATGACGAGAGGGCCTCCTTTTTCTGACTGGCCTTCCCATGCTGCCCCCTACCTTTGTCTAAGTTTTGGGTGGGTCCAGGGCATTGGAGCCACGAAGTGTTCCTTCTCCTCGGGGAGCTGTGAGGGCCCGAGGGTCGGGGACACAGAAAAGGGCTCTCCCAAGGGACACAGAAAAGTTTTCTTCGGGTGCCCAAGGCTGAGGACAGATTGCTGCCCTCCTCATCGTTTGGATGGTGGCCCCTCAGTGGGATCTGGCCCCCTGAACGTGGGGTGAAGGGCACTGGAGGCAGGATTGCAGAGGGGTGCACAGGGGGAAGCAGGTCTCCCCCTCCCGACAGCCAGGCCCCGCCTCCAGGTCTGACTCAGGAGGGCTGCAGGTAAGCCTGCGTTCCCAGTGAGCCGCCTGGTGGTGCCGGTGCTGCGGCTCACACTTTGGGAATCATTGCTTGAGAACAGCTGCTCCTCACGCTTGGCTGTTTGTTAGAAGATCTGGGAGTTTTAGAAATAGATATGAAGGCCTGGGGCTCATCCTCAGAGACTCTGATGGAATTAGTTTGGGATGGGGCCCAGGTGATTCAGATACACCCAGGGTTGAGATTGCCACTCTCAACTGACTTTTTGAGGGTTTTCCTCTGTGTCCCCAGTACCCTGCATGGCCTGTTCATACTCATGTTACTTGTCTGTAAGTCCACTGAGTGCATCGGAAGGTGGGTGCAGCTCTAAGGGCAGCGGCCCCCACACTGGGCCTGAAGAGCACTTCTGGGGGGCTGCCCCGACTCACCCTGGGTGGCCCCTTTGTAGCAGTTGCCACATTTTCTTGTAATTGCTAATTTTGTTACCCTCTGGGCTGGTAAGGTGTGGTCTGTGGCTCACCCCCATCAGTTACAATGCCTGGGAGCAGGAACACCCAGCTTCTGGCCCAGGGATGGGCATTGGGACAGGGTCAGTGGCCCTGAGCTCACGGGCCCGGGCCCGGGATCCCTGGGTGAGCGAGGGCCAGGCAGCTGCTGCGGGGCTCTGGGGGCGGCGGTTTCCAGCACCCAGGCCGACCGTGGTGACTGCCTTGTACTGCAGAGCTGGAGGACTCCTCAGATGAACAGCAGAAGGTTCTGGAAGCTCCCAGGCCAAACCCCACCTTGCTGAAGCAGACCAGGCACGTCCTGGAGGACGCCCTGCAAGAGAGACTGGAAAACATGGGGATAAAGAAAGTAAGTTCCCGGCCGCTGTTTAGACACAGGGTGTTCTTAAACTGACAAATGCGAGATTGTTCTTTACATCCTAAGCTTACATTTTTGGTGGTTGTTGTTCATCCTCACTTAAGGATATTTTTTCCATTGATTTTTTTAGAGAGAGCAGAAGGGAGGGAGGGAGGGGGTAAAGAGAGAGAAACATCAACGTGAAAGAGACACTGACTGCTTGCCTCCCGCACGTGCCCTGACAGGCCGGGGACTGAACCTGTAACCCAGGTACGTGCCCTTGACCAGGAATTGAACCCGGGACCCTTTGGTCCCTGGGCCGATGCTCTAACCACTGCGCAACACCATCCAGGGCAACTTACATATTATTTGTTCCAACTGGGGCACCTTTGGTGTCTAGGAATCTGAACCCACGCAGCTTTTCCCTCATGTCGTGGTGGCAGTGTGGCCTCTTTCCTGTTTCCTCCAATGGCTGCCTGGGGTGTCACCCTGCATCCTGACCTCTCCACTGTCTACTCATTGGTTACTTTCTTCTGGGTCTCTATTTCTGACAAAGGGAATTTAATTGGTTCGCTCTGGCCTCTGGATGGGTGCCTTGGGTTAAGTGTCCATCATCGGTGGCACATGTGGCCACACGCACTCGGCAGGTGGCTGTGGGTGAGCCAGGCACTGACAGCTCTGGTACAAGTCAGGGTTTGAATGCCCTCGCTCCCTCATGCCCGTGTTTAACCAGAGCATGCGGATTATCGTTAAAGGCATCAATGAAATCTACTATTAAATAAAAACACACCTTGCTATTAAAGGAGCTGGGCGTCCGGTCCCTGAAAATACTATTTGTGCAGAGTGAGATTAGAACAAAATGGGCACTACGTTTACTTTAGAAGTGATGCTCTAATCTTTGACTTCTTTTGGCTCCTGCTTAATCCAACTTTGGCCCTGTGTTCAGGCTTGATTAAAACATTTCTTTCTAACCTTGAATGAATCCTCATCTTGGATTCAGATGCGTTCCAAGACCCTCCCATGGGCTCTGGGTAGATGTCAAAAGCCCAAGCAACTTTCAGTAGGTCTTAGAAAGGTACCTGACATGTGTTTTTTTGCAGGAGGTTTTTCAAACATTGTTAGCCACAAAGGACGATGGGTCTGGCATAACGGTAGTGCCTGGGGTACAGAAAGGAGCAAGCCGAGGTCTCCCACCCTAGGATTCCGTCGGTGGGTGGGAAGGCTCCACCTTAGCCCTGGATGCTGTGATGCCCGGGGAATTGTATCATCTTGCTGTGCATGTTTGGCTGGGGCTCCTGGACCCCAACCCAGCACACTTTCAGCGTGTGAAGCTGCTGCTCGCCCTGCCCTGGCACTCATTTCCTCCTCGCCCAGGAAGCACCTGGCACTGGTCACAGTGGCTCCCAGGCCAGCAACAGGTTTAGAGGCTTAGGAGGAGGAAGAGGAGGGGAGCCCCTGTCTCCAAAGGGGAACTTCGGTCTCTTCTAGGATGCAAAGGGAATCCCCACTAAGACTTTCAGACACCTCCTGAAGGTCCAGAGGAGGAAGGGGAAGTTTTCTGAATTTCTGAATCCGAGGGAAAAGCTCACCAAGAAAGCCACCAGCAGAGAGGAGGGACAGAAGAACCAGGCCCTGGTGTCCCTGCCAGACAGCAAGGCTTCAGGTAAGCTGGCAAGAGGGCTTGCTCAGGGACTGTGACCTGGAGGGTCTGGCTTTGTTTGCACACGAGGCGGGTGTCTCTAAAGGGTGAGATGGTAGGGTCCTCACAGCTGGCTGAGTCCTGAAGTCCTCTGTGGGGGAAACAGAGTCTGAGGTGGGGTGGGCACCAGAGACCCTCCGGGAAGTAGAGGAGAGCCAGCTAGAGCTTGCTTTGATGCAAGTGGGACTTCGCTCCCACAGAGAGCAGCTCACTGGGTTTCTGGCACTATAGACCGGGTCTGTCAGTGCCGGTGGGAGGCCCAAGGCCTGGAGCTGGGGCAGAGGCAGATGTCAGTCAAGTGAACACTGTGGTCTGAACCGGCCGGAGGGCCAGAGGCTGGGCCCGTTCTGCCTGCGGACAAATCCTCAGAGCTCAGACTGGTTCGCTGCCTGGGGTCACCGCTGCTACTTTGCCCTGCGGGGTCATGGCAAGGGAAGGCCAGGTGGTTCTTGAAGAGGATTGAAGTAGGTGGGCAAGACCCTCCAGTCTCTGTCCTCAAGGAACGTCAGGAGCAAGGGAACTTGTGTTCCTAGGTTCGGGAGCCTCCCCAGTTCTGGAGGATTCCCAGACCCACTGGACTGGGGTGGGGGGCTTCAGTGGGCCTGGGTCTGCTCGTGCAGGGTGATGCCTTGGCTCCTTTCCCTGTGTCTCCTCAGCCATGGCATATGTGGCCAGAGGGAGGTCACTTCTGTTATCGCCTTGTGTGCAGTCAGACCCAACCTGAGCTCTTCATTCAGAGAAATTTTCCAGGGTGTGGCCCACATATCTGTAAGAATAGGAGAGATCATTTTAGTTGGTACATGGATCAATCATTTTAAAATTTAATTCCATTTTTCTTCATGTGCATTAGAAAAATATTACTAACAGCCATCCATAAGCTCATGGAAATTTACTTGGACACGTATAAAATGGGCGTTTTATGTTTACAAGTGGTGTCATTTACGTAAAAATGTCAAATAGATAACGGAACAGTTGGTATGAGAATATGGTAAATTACGTCAAAATACGGGAAAGCCTGTCCTGTTTAGTTTAAATTTCTGGTCTGCAGATTTCTGAGCCAGGGACAGTTCTCAGTTTCGCACAGAAATCTCAGCAGAAGGGTGTTTGTCCTGGTTGCTAGCCTGCCTTGCACACTGCATTTTAAGTTCCTCGCCCTCTGCCTCAAACGTTCGTCCATTCACACATTCATTTAGTGCAGTAGTTACTGAGGCTGGCCTGTGCCAGGACCTGCCACCTGAGCTGGGAAACCAGTGGGACTGGGTGATGTGCTGGAGCCCAGCACAGGGTGGGGGAGCTCCGAGGGGGGAGGGGACAGGCAGTTAGGGGAGATGGATGGGACCCCTCTGCGTCCCCTATTCCAAGAGAAGAGAAAGGCGTCTTGCTCTTCCAGGTGCCACCCTCCCCTCCAGCCCATGGTCCTGTGGTCCTGAGGCCAGGAGTGAGCCCCCCCCCCCCCCCGCCTCCCTTCCCCTCCCTGGTCTTGAGGTCCTGCCTTCTCCAGGGCAGGTCACTGTGAGATGACACTGTTTTCATGGCACTTTGTAGCTTTCTTTCCAGCACTCTGCCCACCTGTTCTCTCTCTAGGTCCCAGGAGGGGCTGAATAAATGCTGCCCTCCCTTCCCTGCTCAGACTGTGCCTCTTTTGGGACAAAGTTGTGGGATGTAGAGAGGCGGTGACAAGAGGCCTAGATTTGGGGTGACCGACAACCTGGGTCTGCATCTACCTCTTACTTCCACAGAATCATGGGCCTTGTTCGAGTCTGAGTCTCTGGAAGCCTCCGTAAAGTACGGAAAACAACACTCTTTGAAGGTGTCTGGGCTAAATGGATGTTACACGGAAAGTGCTCGGCTGGGTGTCTGCCTAGGAACGGGAGTTTTATTGTTATTATTTCCCCTCAGCAAGTTTTTCTTCCCCTTCAGCTTACGCTTTCCTAGAAGGTCCATTTCTGAGATCGGTGTATTTCAAACGTTTGACCTTGAACTACAGTAGGAAACTCATTTGACACTATTGCTTGGTCCACGTTTCATGGAACTGTCCTTACGCCAACTCCCTGTGATGCACTTTCTCTCTTATTTCCGTAAAAGAAAAAGGCTCATTTTGGATTTCCCTTTGTCAAATGGGTCTCGATGCAATTTGGAAAATGAGGGCTGTGTCTAATTGCCTGCCTTTAGCACTAGTTCCAAGTTCCTGGAAGCGGGTGTGTGGGGATCTTGAGGCTCATGTGGTCCTGTAGCGACGTCTGGTGGCGGCAGGGTCTTCCTGCAAGGCTGGGATAGGGGTATGGGGCATGTGTGTGGGGGGTGGGAGGGCAGGGGTGAGCTGTAGATGTGCTGGGCTCCTCTTGCCTCCTAAGCGTCTCCCCGAATGACTGACGTGATCCTGAAATACCAGCCGCTCTCCTGGTCTCTGATAAAACTGTGGGTGCCAGCCCCGAATCCGGCCAGCAGTGGAACAAGTTATTGTATTGGTTATTTTGGGTATATTACAACAGACTGACTTGTCCAGCATGGAGCCTCTTCCCGCATCCGCTCAGGCTGGAGGACCCAGATGGATATTCTCTGAACCTCATTCTTGTTTGTATTTCTAGTCACAAGCCAACAGAGCCTTCTGGTAACCAAAGAGGACCGGTCAAAGGCCAGGACGCTGCATGAGGCATTGCCATCCAAGCTGGCAGAGACACCCATGCCAGTTCTTCAGAGCTGCGGCAGCCACGGCCCTGGCCTGGCCCAGGTGCCCACCCCTATAGCATCCCCTAGGGCGCGTGGACGGTTCAGCACCTCTGCTTCCCCAGGGCCTGGGCTGAGGTGAGCCCCAGACTGTATCCTCCCTGGGTTTGTGGTGTGGCTCCAGGCCTCAGACAGCTCTGACCTGGGCTCCCTACTGGCTTCTGCAGACAGGTGAGGGGCAGAGACAGGTGAGGTGTAGAGGCAGGTGAGGGGCAGAGGCAGGTGAGGGGCAATGACTAGGAGAGGCCTCAGGTAGGCTCCCAGCAAGACAAACCTACACTCTCCTTACTCATCTCTTCCCCAAGCCCCAGCTGCCACACTGGAAGGACAGGGTCCTCATCGCAAAGGGAGGAGCTGGTATGGCAACTACACTCCAGGGTGACTCCTGGCTGTCTCCTGGGCCCACGGGAGGGAGCAGGGCCAGCTCTGGGAAAACCAAGCATGCTTGCAAGTAGTGAAGTGTGGCTTTTAAAGTTTCCTTTCCATCCTTCTTCTCTTCTCCTCCATGTCAGTATGGCCCCATTCAGTTCTGAACAGGACTCGAAGAGACATTCTGGGCAGCATGCTTCTCCCCAGCCCCCACGAGTTCCTTCCAGGGTAGGGCCCCAGCCAGAGGACGACTGGGACTGGTCAGACACCGAGTCTTCGGAGTGGAGAGCCGAGGCCCCTGACCATGGCTCAGGTGGTCTGGCTTCCCCAGGTGAGTGGTCCGGGACAATTGGGGTAGACCTTCTCCAGCCTAGATTTCTCTAGGTCCTAGAAATGCCCTTTGATTTTCTTTGGGTCTTCTGATTTGATGGTCATTATTGTGCCTTGAGGAGAATGATTCCCTGCCCGCCCCCCCCCCCCCCCCCCCCCCACGTCAGATATTTTCCTGGAATGGCAGAGATATCAGAAGCAAGATAGAATTTTTTTTTTTTAATCCTCACCTGAGGGTATTTTTCCATTGATTTTCAGATAGAGTGGGAGGGAAGGAGGGAGAGAGAGAGAGAGAAACATCAATTAGTTGCCTCCTGCACGACCCTGACCAGGGCCGGGGATCAAACTGCAACTGAAGTACGTGCCCTTGACTGGAACTGAACCCGAGGCTCTTTGGTCCATGGGCCGATGCTCTAACCGCTGAGCAAAACTGGCCAGGGCAGGAGCAAGATAGAACTTAAGGGAGGTTTATTTTGCCCCTTGTTTTGCCATTGGATTGTTTAACTGTTGGAGGTTGGGGGGAGCCCACTCCACTTCCTCCTTTCCTCTTCCAGGTTCTTAACTGGTAGAGAATAAACACGGTGGCCAGATACACTGAGATCAAAGCGTTGCTCTATTAATGGCAACAGGGCCCAGCAATGCCTAGGCATCAGCTTCCTGTTAGAGCTGGGTTGGCTCCTGAGACCAAAGTGGGGACCCCTGTAGCCTCCTAAATCCAGATCCTGACAATATTTGTGCATGGGGCTGAGTCAGCAAAGAGAACCCTGAGTGGGCTTGAACAGGCAGCTGTGGGGACAGTGAAACCACTTTCCAAACCCAGCCACTGGTGCGGGGGAGGGTCAGAGAGGAAAAGCCAGCATTCCTGACCCTGTCCCGGCTGACACGTGGCCCAGGGGATGTTGCAGCCACTCTGCTTGGCTCATTCTGTGGGTAGGAGAGGGTAAGAGGAGTGGGGGGACACTGACAGGGTGTCCCTCCTGAGCTTGGCCGACTAGGGGGCTAGAGCAGGAATTCCCTCACACCACCCATGAGGTAAGGCATCGTATAACTACGCACATCATTACAGATGTCGGAACTAAGCCTCTGAGACCTTCAGTTACTTGTTCAAGATCACAGAACTAGTATCATGGAAAATTGATTCTGTGTTATGTTTTTGAAGTTAATGCACTGGAGTTGTTTGTTTGTATTTTTATTTGTGAAATAAATTTTTCCCAGAAGAACTGCCTTTAGCATTTTCCGAGTATGAACAATATCTGCACAGTCTCTTCTGCTGCTTGAGCTCCTTAGCGCCAGAGGCAGGGCTTGTGGTCACCCGGTTAGTTATCACCGCGGTTACCCCTGGATTCAGCTACAATGAACATTTCGACAAATACAGTTTCCTGTAACACACTGTCGAACAAACCTGAGCTTTTGTAACAAAGGAATAGTGAAAAGTGTGGTTTCCCAGCTAACCCTGAGATGGAGGATGACAGTCTCGGAGAGTGACAACGCACCTTCACAGCAGGCTGCCCGAGTCTCCCGGCGCTCTCTGGGCCACAGCAACCTGATTAATTTTACAGGGAAGTCTTTTGTCCTTTTCAGCAAAGAGACTTAGACTGAGATTCAGCTTGTTGATTTAAAGGGCATCACAGAGCCCTGGCTGGTTTTCTCAGTGGTTAGAGCTTCGGCCTGCAGACCAAAGGGTCCAGGGTTCGATTACTGGTTAAGGGCATGTACCTGGGTTGCAGGATTGATTCCAGGCCCTGGAAGGGGTCATGTGGGAGGCAACCAATCAATGTGTCTCTCTCACATTGATGTTTCGTTCTCTTTCTCTCCCTCTCTCCCTCCCTCCCTCTCTATCTAAAAATCAATGGAAAGATATCCTTGGTGAGGATTAAAAAAAAAAAAGAATAAATAATGGGCATCATAGAAATTTAAGCTAAGTGTTACAGTTAACTGGAATTAATGCATCCATTAAACTCCTCACTATCTAACAGGTTGCAATGACTGAGCATTTTTCTTCTCAAAATAACTAAGTCAGCTTCCATTCTTTCAAGATTTTCTTACAAAACTATTAGTGGAAAGGCCCGTGGCTGCTGGCTTCAGTTGCATTTTCGAGCCCAGGCACAGTTAAAGGATATGGACCTTATAGTGTGTCTTTCCGAAGTCGGCCCGTGGCTGCTCTGGGATGTGAGCCCAGGTCTGTGCAATCTGCAAGTCCGTGCTCTGATGGGTTCTGCAGAACTCTGTCTAGTCCACAGCATATTCCAAGCCTGCCAGCCCATCAGAATGCACCAGAACTGGGTCTTTGGAGAAGTGCTGATGGCCTGCCAGCTGGGCGAAAGGGTGGAAACATGTAGGAACTGGGAGTAGGAGTCCTCAGGTCCAGTTCAGGCTCTGTCTCTTGCTACTTACCTGCTTGTGCTTGTGTGAAGGGTTTCAGTTCCTTTGTTGTAACATGAGGTATCGGACAAGATGATGAATGAGAGGTGAGGAACAGTGCCTGGTCCATAGCAGGCCCTTCAATATTTCCCGAATGAATGAATTAGTGAGCCAAGGGCTCAGACATCTGCTCAGGCCCTCAGACATTTGAATCCTAGAAAGCCGAGCTTACTCCCTACTTGGTCATTCCTGAGGTCTGGACATGCACCTTGTTTACCACGTCACCAGAAGTCCATAGATCATGCATGTCACTGCTTAGCTCCCCTCCTGCATGAAGTTTGCAGACAGCGTGTCTGGCCTGCAGCCTTCCTGTGCTGATTTAGATTTATATTTCTTCTTGTCTCAGTGAACAGGTTGAAGGAGGATGTGTCTGCATGTCTGTCTTGCAGTTCATGTGCCAACTGAGCAGAGGGGTTAAGTGGAAGAACGGTTTCCTAAGCCTCCATGCCCAGCCATGCTGTTGGGTGCGCAGTTACATTTCAGGATGTTCAAAGCCTCTTTTCCACGGCACACATTGGCCTGGGCCTTCTCTCTCTTTGCTCTCTTTTTTTCACTTGCCCCTCCTTCTTCCTTTTGACCCTTCTCCACACTCCCTCTATCTGCACTGGAGCCTGGACCTGACACAAGGCCACGGCATTCATTTTCTGGGATTTTCCCTCTGGTTGCCTTCCAGAAACACCAATGCAGGCGATAGGCAAAAAAGGCAGGAAGCAGCCCGAGGATCCAGAGAAGAAGCCTGCTGAAGGGGTCAATCTGTTCAGGCCCTATGCCAGGCCATGGCAGGCTGCCATGAGCGAAAGGAACTTCAGGTAGGGTGGAGGACTCTTGGAGGTTGTCCTGCAATTCCCCAAATAACTAGCTCCAAGTTTTGGGGGCTTGGGGTGGGGCCTTCGGAAGGGTCCAGCGAGTGTCAGCCTTGGCCCTAGCTGATGTTGAATCCGACCTCACTGTGGAGAGAGAGCCACTTTCAAATGCTTGTTGTGTCCATGTGAACAATAAAAAACCTTTTGATTTATTATATAAGCAACTACTCAGTATGCTATTTCTCCCCTTTCCGGCCTCTGATGGAGCCTGACGGCTCCGTGTCTGCCTTCCTGCAGTCCCTGCTGTCTTCTGCCTCTGGCTCAGCCCACCGCGGACCCTCCCCCTCCTCCGCTCTCTGAGGACCCCCAACAAGGCTGCGTGCAAAGCAGACTTCTTCCTAAGAGGCCGGGTGTTGGAGTGGCATCACAGAACATCAGAGTGGGCGACAACCTGCAGTAGGAGTATTTAGATACCTTTGTTCTAAATAGTCAAGGCCATTCCTCATCACGCAGAACGTCTTGGTGGCCTTGTCTCTCTCGGGCTTTAGCCACCATCAGACTTAGAGCTCAGATGCTCAGCCTCCTCCACCATCACCAGACCCTCCTCACTGCCCTCCTCTCCTACGCACCTGTCACTTTCGTAGGGAGAAACATTGAGAGCTCCTGTTAATTCACACTCCTTTCTTTTCTTTCTCAATCAGAAAAGGTGCATCCTGGGATGACCAATGCTGTTGCCCTGAAATTCAGAAGTCGTGGGCAATCACTTTTTGGTTTTCAGTAGCATACATCCTCCCCCTCCACCCACCCCACCCACCCCAAATTTTGACTATATGATGTGTTTGGTTTATTATGTAGTTCATGTGTGATTGTGAGTAATGAGTCCAAATGATGAAAAAGATACTGCTTCCTTTCCCCATGTTGTGAAAGAGCACCAACAGCCCAAAGCAGGTTGAGGCTCTGCTCAGAGCATGCTTGCGGCCCTGGGCCCTGGGTGGTTTCTGACTGGTCTTATATTCCAGGAGAAAACACAGGGGATGCTTCTATCCAAGGAGCTGGCCTGGGCCTTGGTTCAGCAGGGTCCCTGATAGCTCCGGAGGGGTGACTGTGGTCCGGGAGTAGCTCTCCCATTGGCCGCAGCCCAGACCCTTCCCAGGCGGAAGGATTCCTGGCACTCTGAGCTCCCTCATGCTCTTTCTGTCCAAGTGTTTACCAGGCCCTAGAGAAGCAGTCTGAGAGGAGGTGGGGTGGGCAGTTTTGCCCCTGGTGCATTAGCTCAGGAAGTCAGAAAAGTCAAGGCTCTGGGTTTCCACCTCCATCAATGTGGAGCATTAAAAAATCTGGACACTCGCCTTGGCTGATGAGTCGTGGGTTCTAGTCCAGTCAAGGGCACATCAATATTTCTCTTTGTCTCTTTCTCTCCCTCCCTTCCTCCCACTCTATCTGATGATAAATGGAAAAAGTATCCTTGGGTGAGGAAAAAAAATCTGAACACTTGAAACCCATATAATTTTATTAACAGATGTCACCCCAATAAATTTAATTTAAAAAAATCTGGAAGCCCTGGCCGGTTTGGCTCAGCAGTTAGAGCATCAGCCTGTGGACCAATGAGTCGGGGTTGGAGTCCAGTCAGGAGCACGTACCTCGGTTGCCCTTCGCTCGCAGCACTGGCCGGGTTGTGAGGGATGCAACCAGTCGATGTGGCTCTATACATTGATGTTTTTCTCTGTCTCTCTCGCTCTCTCCCTCCCACTCTATCTGATGATAAATAGAAAAATATCCTCAGGTGAGGAATAATAAAAAAAAAAAAATCTGGACAAAGTTTAAATGACAGCAAGAGCAACCTGATCCGCCACAGTTCTTTCCAAGGCGCTTGCCTTGATTTGGCTCGTGGAATCTCAAGAGTGTTTGAAATCACTGACACCGTGTCTCTGAAGCGGGTTCTCAAAGACAGGGAAACTTGAGAAAGCAGGAGGAGCAGCGTCTCGCTACTTTCTTCCAAACCTGCATTTTGCCCCCACGTCTATCCTGCATTTTCTCCTCCTGTAGCTTTGTGATGATGAGAGTGACTTGGAGGACGTTTTGTTGCGAGGTTTTCCTCAGGACCTGGGCCAGAGGAAGAAACCGCAGCCTCCAGACTCACAGAGTCATCAGTGGATGCCTTGGCCTCCCCAAGGTCTGTAACTGGTGATCCTGCCCCAGAGCCTGGCTGAGCAGAGGATTTGTATTGTTACTGGGCTTGGGACAGCTGAGGTCCCACCTCGACAGAAGAGACTGCTGGGTATCTATGTCATTTTGGACAAAGGAGAAAGGGTGTGGGGTGGAGCAGGGGCCTGAGATAAGGAATTTTTAAAAATTAATTATTTTAGTTTCTATTTTATTATTATTTTTGCTAGCCAAAGCCTAATAAAACTTTTATTTTAAAATGACTTTCAGCCTTGGAAGTTAATTTTGTTTGTTTGTTTAGATCTCACAAAAGTGTTTCTCATTTGCAAAACTGAATCCAGACCTCAGCTAGCAAAGGGTGTCTAGGAAATGTAGTTTCTTTTAGCTTCTAGCCCCAGAAATACATAGTGGGCAGAGAACTATCTATCTGATATACATTTGTATTTTTAATTTCAGTGTATTTCCTAAAAAAGGTATTCACTTATATAACCAGAGTAAAATGATCAAAATTGGAAAATTAATACTGACACAATGCTAGCTAATTTATAGAACTTATTCAGATTTTGCCAGTTGATCTAATAATGCCCTTTACAGCGCCACATTGCATTTAGTTATCCTAAGTCTTCAGTCTCCTTTTATTTTTAATATTTCTCAGTCTGTCCTTCTATTTCATGACTATCTTATTTTTAAAAAAACAGGCCGGTTGTTTTTCAAAATCTTTCTCAACTTGAATTTGCCTGCTGTTTTTTCAAGATTAGATTCAGGTTATGAATTTTTGGTAAAAGTACCATAGAAGTAATATTTGTCATGTCACATGCACACGATGTGGCTTGTTCATTCCTAGTGAGATTACCTTTGATCACTTTGTTAAAGTGGTGTCGGACTGGTATCTCTAGTGAAAAATCCCTATCTTGATCTTTGTTGTAATAAATATTTTTTGGAAAGCTACTTTGAGACTATATAAGTCATCTCAAATAATAGATATATTGAGACTAGGTAAGTGTCATCAGTGGGGTGCTCTCTGTGTCCCTATCTGTTGCTGGGGGAAGCAGGCTTCTTGAGGTGCCTCCGAATAAGAATTTCCTGAGGCCCCCACAGGAGGATGAGGTATCTTGGAAAGCTTTATATTTGTGGAATTAAGCCCCTGAGTTTCCAACGTCCCATCTTCCTCTGTCTTGTCATAGAAAAAGTCCTGTTTTGTCTTCAGCAGGGCTAAGATCAAAGCCGGCATCCAGAGTTTCCGCTCCATATTTGCACAGTCCAGTCCAGCATCTGGCTAGGTCAGCTTGTGTTTGCAGCTGCAGTGCATTGCGTGTGGGGTCTGCATGGCTGTGGGCCGTGAGGCTTCCAGGGCCACATGGCTATGGAGGGAAACGGGCGAGTGCAAGGAAGTGGGAGCAAAACAAGAGGAATAAGAGAGACAGAATTCCTTTGTCTTGGAGTTTTAACCTTCTAAGATTTCACATGCTTGCAGTGGCTCCGCCCCCTTTAGCCAATTATCTTTGTTCCCTAGGTTAGATTGACAGGCAAGCACCTTCCCTACGTCACCCCGACTTTACTGCACACATGTCCATTTCTTCCTTTGTTGGACTCCTTCCTTCAGTGATTTGCAGGGAAGGGACAGGTGGTTCCCTGCGGAGTGCAAAATTGCAGCTTCCTGGTGAAGCTTCCCAGAGGACCATGCTTACAATGTCTGGCCTCCCCTTTTCTCCTTTACTATTATTAATATTAATAAACTAGCTAGTCAGGATGGTAACATAAGTATCCTATTACCCTTCAAGGTATTACTCAGAAATGTTAGAATTCATTAGAGATTCTTGCTTGAAATAATTATGATGAAGACAATGATTATTGTGGTGATCAGATGATGATTTCTAGCTCCAGCTTCCTTTCCATATTTATTAAATCAGCTGAAGGGGACCAAAGTTTTGCCACCCTAAAGCTGCCTTTTTGGATATTGACTTAAACTGATTATTAAGAAATAAAAGACTTGGAAAGAACCTTGGGCTCTCCCTCCCTACATGCCTAAGAGATTCAGATAGAAATATAACTGTGTACAGGTCACAATATATAGGCCATTGGGGGCATAGTTCAGCTTAGTGTTAATTATTAGCAGGGACTGAGTTGCACAAATGCTGCCTGTCATGCTGCATAACAGGTTGCTAGTATTAAAAGTATGTTCAAGAGCCATGTGGAAACACCACACCTCTGTCCTGTCTCTGGTTCAACTGCCCGCCCCTGAGGAGACTGTTGCCCTGCTGGAGCAGGAGTTAGGGAATCCAAAGACATCCAGGGACTCGTGATCACACAGCAGTGCAAGTCCAGGAGCCAATCCAGGACGGAGTCACAGATGGCTTCCATCTTGTCGGATTTTGGTGTGAAATAGATCTAGGACTTTGGGATTTTTATCTTTATTGCCTTCCATTTTTTGTTTACCTACTTTTTTGATTTGAATACTTAATTCACTTACTTTAATTCTCTTTACTTCCATAAAGTATTTAAAAGCTATGGATTTCCCCTATCACTGATTTAATTGGATCCCATAAATTCTTACATTTAGTGTTTCCCCCCCCCCAAAATTCTTAATAAAGATACAAGAAGAAAGTAATTACATATAAAATTAGTAATAGTTAATAAATGGTGGTTCTCCAAAGAAATAGATAATTTCTGTAGCTTACCCCTCAAAAAAGAAAACACAAATACCAAAAAATAAATAAATGAGAGAAATAGCCACTGAAATAGGACATTCACATAAATACTCTGCATAACTTGATATAAATACATTTGATAAATGAATGATTAACTTCCTAGGAAAATAGAATTTTCTGAATTTCATCCTATTAGAGATAGAAAGTAAAAAAATAAATTCATAGAAGGAATAGAAAAAGTTATTAAAAAGATTATTCCCACAAGAAAGGACTTGGCCCAGATGGTTCCAGGAGGAAACTATCAAACCGTTTAAAGGCCAAATAATCCCTAATGTTATGAAAACTGTCCCAAAATACAGAAAATGAAGGAAAGTCTCATTTCTTTTTATGAAGCAAGTATTACATTAAAACCTAAACCTGATAAAGACGGCACACAAAACACAAGCCAATTTCACATACCAATCAATATTAATGCAAAAGTCCTAAATAAAATATTAGCAAACAACCTATAGCACATTTCCAGATGATGTAGCGTAACTGATACTTAAGGGCAATTTTTAATTTTTTTGAATAGTAAATAGTAAAATCTAGAATCCTGTTTAACAGGGAAACACTGTAGGCATTCCTGTGGAAGTCAAGGAAGAAGACAGGACACACACTACATTGTAACATTATGTTGGTGGAAAGAGCAAAACAATCAGATGAAAGAAAACAAGGAGGGGAGTCAGACTTGAAAAGGGAACACAATCATGTATTAAAAAATTTTAACTTCCATTGCTGACAGTCTTTTTAAAAGAGTTTATTAGGCTATTGCTAGCAAAAAAGACCAGGCTTAGGGAATGGAGCTGTGGGGCTAAAAAAATTAATACTTTTCCTCTCATCTCCTGAGTTCTTCTATCTGGGATAATAATCAAGTTAACAGAGTAAGAGGAGAAAATCAAATTTTAATACGTGCGCACGGGAAAATCACATAAGCACGAAAATTCCAAAGCCAGACAAAATTGGGTATTTATGTCATTTGGACAAAGGAGAAAGGACAGTGATGGGATTTCCAAGGAAGGCAGCAATTTACAGGTGGTTGAGGAAGAGCAGAACACACACGGCAGGTACATGTTTGCCAGGCAATCCAGAAAAGAATAAGACGTGGGGAGAAGGGTGGTCACCAGGCTCCTGCCTGGAGTCTGCCTGTCTAATGCTAAGGAAATTACATCAGGTGCTCTTCCTGATGCGGGTTTTTCCATCTGAAACTTTTAGGCAGGAAAGGGGGGAGAGTCAAAGTTTCTTTCTGAGTCTTTTGTTTCTTAATAACCAGCTGAAATCAATATCCTAAAAGACAAAACACTTGATCCCCTTCAGACTCTAAATGACCAACAGCATGGCTAGGCAGGAGAGATATGTCCATTGTCCTGGAGTTTCGCAAGCGGGTTTATACTTTATTAGTGGGGAGAAAGATGTAAGCCTTTCTGAAAGGATTTGCATAGCTATAGACAAAGGGGATGGGAGAAGGTGAAGTGGGGCTAGTTCTGGGACAGGTGCATCAGGGCCCTCAAAAAAGTGTCCACTCCTGTGGATTAGCTGTGGGCAGCAGATAGGGATGTTCATGTGCAAATAAGAAGCAGAGGCTCCTGGGATTACAGGATTTGTCAGAGCTGCTCCACAGCTATTATTAATAGGCTGACTGTTCTGTCTCTCTTATCCTTGGGCAGCTGTGTGTGTGTGTGTTTTAAATTTAGAATATCTCAGAATTTTTTAAATCATATATACAGATGACTTGATAGCTTAGGTAGAAAGCACAAGAAAATCAAAACTGAAACCAATATAGTAAAATAAGTACATAAAGTAAGGTAGTAAATAATAAGATGTAAAATGAGTGTACAAACCAATAGTTTTCACATACACAGTTATTAGTGACTGGCATGATATAACAACAAAAAGAACATGAAATGTGCAAAACTTATAATGAAGAAAAGCTAAAACTACACTAGGAAAATATAAAAGGAGACTTGAGCAAATGAAAAAACATTTCTTACTCTTGCATAGATAGACTCAATGTTTTAAAGATACCAATTCTTCCAGTGTTAATATATAACTTTAGCACAATCCCAATCAAAATATCAAAGCATGTGAGTTTTTTTAAGTTTTCTCTTTTGTTTTGTTAGTTTTCTGGAGTTAGATCAGTTGATATCAAAGTTCATGTACAGACATAAGTTTAAACAGGAAGAGGATGAAGACAGCTACCTCAATGTGAAGAGATGCTCAAACTCATTCGTTATCAGAGACGTGCAAATTAAAGCAACAGTGAGCTACCTCACAGGAACATTGCTGTACTGCTGACAATCTGATTGGTCACCTGCCAAGAACAGGCATGATGGGCACATGAATGGAATGGCTGTGGTGGCAAGAGAGAGGCCATGCATTGGTCCAACACAGACTCCCACTTCCCAAGTCTGATCTAGCTCATCTGCCTCTGAATGTCCAACTTGTCAGCAACAGAGCTCAATACTGACTCCTGGATGTGGCCCTAGTTCTTGAGGACACCAGTTGGCTTCTTGGTGCCCAGTTGGTTGACTACATGAGGCCTCTTCCAATAGATCATCTCCACAGGAATGGATAGTCTGGATATGAATTTGCCTGTCCTGTCTGCAAAGCCTCAGCCACTGCACTGTCTGGGTTCTTCAGTGTTGGAAGTTCTAAGCCCAAGTAGAGTAGTTACTTGCCAGGTAACACTGCAAGGGACTCACTGAATTACAACCTACTACTACAGGCCATGTTGGACACCTTGTGCCCAGGGACCAGCAAATAGTAGACCATGATGAGCAGAAGGAGACCAGGCTGCTTTTTCGGAATAGCAGCCTGGAGGAATGTATAGAGAACCTAGCAGATCCGCGTTGGGGTCTCTGGTACTCCTTGTCCCCATATAACTATGAACAGACCTGTAAGCAACCCTGAACTGAGGAAGAGTATGCCTATCAAGGGTGCAGGCACTGCAGGGAGCTGAGCTGTGTAAACCACCAGCTAAGCTACAGACACCCTTGTGGTGGCTTCTGAGGGTGACGGGGATATGGGAGGAGGGAGAGGGGATGAGTTGCAGCCCTGAGATCAACTTCAGTGACAGGGGCTGTAGCTCCTCCCTCTAGCCTCCTTTATTAGTTTCCCTTCAGAAGGGCCTGTGGGAAGCATGGAAACATGGATCCCCAAAGTTGAGTGGAGAAGTAGAGCTGTGTAGATCAAGGGGTGCAGTGTGGCAGCCATGAGAATGTGGCTCACGGACCTCTGACTGGAGGGAATGTAACTGATCAAAGGCCCAGTGCTGCACCATGAGATACATCACTGAGTGGTGCCCAGGCTCCTCCCACAGGCTCCTCCCAGCATGGCTGTGTGCAGAGAGAATACAGAGGTAGACCTGCTCCTGGGAGACAGGACTCCTCTCGGCTGACTGTTTTGAGGACTCCCTGGTGGTTTGCTGAACCTTCCTTAGACAGGATAGCCTCAGGCAAGGCAGCCTGGGACACTTCCACCCAAGCTTCCCTCTGACTTGCTCTGTGATTTGACAGCTGCCCAGCCTCACACAGCTCCCTTCCTACTTTCTCACAGAGGCATTTCCCCTAATCAAATCCTTGCACAGTGAATCTCTTCCAGGTGTCTGCTTCCGGGAGGACCTGAACGAGCATGGCTGGTACGTGATGGATGAGGAGAGAGGAGAGTCCAGCACAGCCCCTGATTTCTGACTGGGAACAGGTGCATGTGGTTGCCAGGCACTGAGAGGAGGGAGGGCAGGGTCCTGCTGGAAGAGAAAAGGCATGACAAGAGGACATATGGAAAGGCGTGCGGAAGGGCAAAGGGAAGGGAGGACAGGTCTCGGGCAAGGAGGCCAGCTCCATGTCACAGGTTTCTGTTACAGAGGAAGCTGCCTTTCCCCCTGGAGGCCTGGACTTAATTCTCCAAATCTTAAGAGGAGCCCTAGTCCCATCCATGGCTCAAAACAGAGTCTCATGAGATAAACCAAAGAGCTTACATGCATGTATGCATAACCAATGGACATAGACAACAATGCTGGGGATGTGTGTGTGTGTGCGTGGGGAGGGGGACAGGATTGGAAGGAGGGTGTCTAGGGGGGAAAAAGGGGAAACATCTGTAACAAAAATAAATTAATAAAAATCAAAAAAACAAACCAAACAGAATCTCATGAAAAACACGTAGAAGGAGGTTAAAGAGAAAAAGCTTCCTGCAGGGCTTCTGTCTTAGCTGGGGCCGCACACTGACGCTTACTCAACAGGCATTTACTGCTCACAGTTCTGGAACTGGGAAGGCCAAGGTCAAGGTGAGGATTCGAGTCCTGGAGAGGACCCTCTTCCTGGTTTGTAGACAGCTGCCTTTCTGCTGTGCCCCCACCTGGCCTTTCCTTGGTGAAGCTCGTGGGGAGAGAGGGAGAGAGAGAGAGAGAGAGAGAGAGAGAGAGAGAGAGAGAGAGAGATCTCCATCTTCCTCTTCTTGTAAGAATCCCCCTTCCCGACCTCATCTAAACCTAATGACCCCTGAAAGGCCACAACTCTGAATACCGTTACCTTGGGGGTTAGCCCTCATGTGGATTTTGGTGGCTGGGGGGTGGGGCACCGACATTCAGCCCATAGCAGTTTCTTTCTGTACATCGGGTAGTGCTCATTCTCACAGCACTCAGTCTTCATGAAGTTCCTGCCCTGAGGACACTTGGCATAGGTGGCTCTGAGATGTTTCCAGTTCTGTACAGAACAAAGACACTAAACACTGACTCATAGAACTGGAAGGAAAGCTCATTCATACACCCTCCGCTCTCAGACTGGAGTCCGGTGGTCTGCAGCTTCTTACAGACCCTGTTCTTCACCCAAAAAGATGGTGTCTGGGGCACAACTGCTTCATGAGAACAACTTTCCCTTATCTCCCTGCCCTTATCCCCATCCCTTCCTTTACCTGCAAGTAAATTTAAAAAGGGGGGAAATGACACTCATCAGCACAGTAATTCCCAGAACAAACCCAGAAATGCATTCTTGATAGCTATGCAAGGTTTTGTCAACAGGAGCATGTTTGACCGGTAAGGCTGAGTGGAGAACAAAAGAATTATTGCCAGAAATGCAAGGCCGGACCATTTTCTTAGACATGTAAGATCATTTAAATTATTGTCACAGGACCAGGGGATTTTATACAGGGATGAATTCACTGATTTTCAGTTAAAAACTTTTGTTTTTCAGGATTTAGTGTTAATATTGCCACTTGTCAATGTCCTTCAGTTATTCCCACATGGGTTCCCCAGTGTTAAGCTATGGATTATCTCTCCCTGTGCAGTGAACTGCCTCTGCTCCTTCACGTAAACCCAGGTCTCCAGGCCTCGTTCCTGCTCAGAACAGTGGTGAAAGGAATTGGCGATGGTTTATTATTTTCTTTAGATTAAAAACAATTTATTGTTTTTAGAGAGAGAGAGAAACATCGATTTCTTGTTTCACTTATTTATGCATTCATTGGTTGATTCTCGTCTGTGCCCTGACAGGGATCAAACCTGCACCCGTGGAGTATGGGGAGGACGCTCTAACCAGCTGAGATCCGGCCAGGACAGGAATTGGCGACATTGATAAGATATCACTCTGTGTATTGGTATTGCGCTGTTAATAGCCGAATGCTTTAAAAGTTTATCAGTTCCATTTACTAAACAAATATGTTAAAAACCGGAACTGTGTTTCCAAGGGCTCCAAAGTAAATGGGACAAATGTTGTTGGATTAAATATTTCCTTATAAATCGGAGTTCAAAGACGCTACAGAATTGAGAGGTGCGCTTTTCATGTTTAGTTCAGTTCAACAAACATTTAGTGTTAAAATTCCTTTAACTTTTCCTGCTTGCTACAGTGAGTCCTTTATAGCAGAGGGAGAGTAGGCCCACACATGGACGTTTTCCCAGTGGAGATTATCAGAGGTTATCCATGGGGCTGAGTGGGGGAAATCTCTGCTCTGGTTCCGGTTTGCCCCTGTACCACCTTTTCTTCAGCCTAGCTCGGCTAACATCAGAAGAACAGTATTGTAAAATAAAGAGAATACTGGAATAGTATTGAATTAAAGACAAAAGGAACACTGAATGCAGAAGTTTTCCCCATCCTCCTCAGTCAGTAACACCCAGGCTCCATAGTCCACTGCACTGACCAGGTCTGCTTCTGCTATAATGGGGGAAGCGGGAACCCTCCCACAGGAGGCAAACCCTTTAGGAAAGGAGACAACATCGGATGCACGCGCGGCTCTCACCAGCCGATCCAGAACCCCACTGCTCGAAGGTAAACAACTCTGCACATCTCTACTCACACATCGACTCCTCAGGGTGGCTTGTCTGCTCAGAGCAAGGCTGCCATTGTGTGGCGAAGACATCTGGAGGGATTTTGAACAGAGTTACTGTCATGGAGGGTAAAGAGCAGGGACATTCTCGGGCAGGGAATATGTAGGAGCTGTGCATCAAAGCACCAGATTAAAGGGACTGAGGCAAACTATGGCCCCAGGGTCCCCAAAGCCCATCCTGGGAGCCTCCAGCGGTCTGTGGGGTCCGGGTTAGGAACTGCTGCTGTGGCACCTGCCCGCACAGACACAGAGTCAGTGTGATCCAGGCCTGACAGGGCAGAAAGGGGGCCGAAGGGAGGGAAGGCAGTTCTGTTCACATATCATAGAGGGAAGGCAGAAGGAAGGATCTGGGGGCTCTGGGTAGATCCTGGCAGAGTGGGTCAGATGACAGAGGTGTGTTCAGAAAGACTCAGGCAGGACATCAGGCTGTGATCCTAACCAGGCCCCAGGTACTAATGACCGACTGCTGGCCCCCGTGCACATCTCATCAGCTCTCACACAGGGCTGAGGATTCCTTCTCAAAGGTCCCCAGGAAATAGATTTCACTCATCTGAAAACAACAACAACTTAATGTTCGTCATCAGGGAGTCAAATACCATCTCCAGTAATAGTGTTCTACTTTCTCCTCTTTTCCTTGGTGAACAGTGAGTTGCTTCTTTGGTTTACAGAACCCTTCCAGCCTCACAGTGAGCCTGAGGTCAGTTACTCCCCACATTGTACAAAGGAGCTGAGGCTCTGAGCAGTTTGGGGACTTGCCCTGGTGCCCCATCTTGTGGCGAGTGGAGGTATGACTCCAAGCTCAGTGCTCTTTCCATCATACCTTCTACTTGGTCTTGGTCAAACAGGTCCCACTTTTTGTGTTTGGGGTTTCACAGCATCACTGACACTCACTTTCATCCCTGTGACAAAGACCACCTGCTACGTCACTGACCTCTGTCTTGACCACTTGTTCAATGGTTTTGGCCATTGTGCAGACTGTTGGAAGGTACTGGGTACGTGACCCACCAGAAATACGGCCAGTAGGCAGGTATCACTTCACAAATGGTGCTCTCTGGTTATCCCAGAGTGGGGAGCCGGAGCTTTGCTGTCCCCTTCCCTTCCAGAAGGAAAAGACAACCCATCCATCCAATGTCGTGGAGCGTAGGAAAGATGCCAAGGCACCCTGAGCCTAGAATTGATGAGGTCCAGAGAAGAAATTCAGCTCCAAAAGGAAAAGGCGTGTGAGCCTCTGCACATGGAAAACAAGCAGCCATTGATGAGTGGACTGCTTTACCTCCCTTGATGTAGGACCTCTATGTCAGGATCCAAAATCTGCTCAAGAGGGGACCTCCCTGTTCACACCAGAGCATCCAGGGGGGACTGTGGATACCTGTTTATGGCCGAGAAGGCTCTGAATTGAAGGTAGGTGACTCCCTGAGTGAGGACAGCTTCCAAGAGGATTACTATGGACTCACATCAGGAGCATTGGGGAGCAAACCACAGGAGAAGGACACTGTCTGTGGAGATGTGGGATTGCCACATCCGTGGAGGGTGAGGAACCTGACCTTGTGATACCTGGAGGAAGCTGTACCTCCCAGGGGGGACCTCAGGGCAAAGGATCCTTCTTGAAGACATTGTAAGTGAACTTGGAGAATCAATTCTTATTTCAAATCATTAGGACTTGGATACTGGGGTTGTCCTTTGCTTGTTTGTGGTGATGGATTTCCTTTTCTTTTACTCAAACCTTGTGTTTGCAAAGTTTGGACCAAATGACAGGGTTCTCTGGTGATGACACTTTCCCAAGTCTCTGCCATAATGTTGACTGAGACGAGACTGCTCAGGTGCACTGTGTTTTGGCTCCAGAGTCACGTATAGTTTTCTCCAGGTGAAGTCATCACCCTGTAACCTCCCTGATAGATCCACAAATAGGCAGGATTCAGTGTGTGGGTCATCTGAAAAACTGTGTGAACCCCTTATTGTCCCCAAGTCTCTGTGTTTGGGGGAACTTAGTAAAGGGAGGAGCTTCCTGAGAACTTGTGTTTCATGTTAATCTTCTGCCAATGATTTACTTCCCCCATTTGCTGAGTTGGAAGATTAGGTGGTGATTTATCAAAAAGTATAGCAGGAAAAACTTGTCATTGCTAAGACCTCAGACAGTGGCTAACTCAAGTTTCAGGCTAGAAGGTAAGCTTTGATTCACTGGTTTTGTATTTTCTATAACAATTATATGGAATGCAAAAAGACAAAACAAAAATAAAACAGACCACTTCAAAAGTGAGATCTCTGCTCTGCTGGAGTTAGCTAGAGTCAGAGCTCATGTTACGGAGAGGGAGGTTCTGTGGGGGACAGACCCAAGTTAGAGGCAAGGCTCTGCTAACTGTGATCTAGGCAAGTTATTAACTCTAGCCTTCAGTTTGCTTTCATGGTTAATTTTCTTCTTAGTTCTATTGGTTTCTTAGTAAATTATCTTAGATCTTTGGGGTAGTAAATAATATTTTTTACAACTAGTGATGTTTTGCCTCTTCTTTTCTAGAATTCGTAGTAGACATTCTTTTCTCTTTTTTTATTGCCTTGGTTAGACTTAGCAGAATGATGTTGTTTGGTACCAGTGATAACAGACATACCCGCATCATATTCCTGGTCTTAATGGGGGTGTTTTAAATGATTCATGTTAAGTATGATAATTGCTGTATATTCTACTGGACATTGTTTGTCAGTGTAAAGTTTCCTTGGGCTTTATAAAAATTGTGAGTGGATGTCTAATCTTATCCTGTTCTTGGCATCTATTCACCAAAATGATCATACAGCTTAAGCTTATAGATTAGGCTTTCTCTCTTAATCTATAGTACAATGCATGTGATTAATAGTTTTCCTATTAATGAATTAATTGTTTTCCTATTTTGAATTACCCTTAAATTTCTCAGTTAAACCCTAGTTAATGTTTTTTTTAAAAAATATTGCAAGACTTGACTTGATCATAGTGCACTTGGGATTTTAAAAATCTAAGCTTAGAAGCAATATCCTTGTATTGTTTTCTTATGTGCTATCTTTATCCTGTTTTGTAAATGCAATTTAAAAAATAATTTCTGTTTTTATTTTTATTTTTTAGAGAGACAGGAAGGGAAAGGGAGAGAGAGATAGAAACATCGATGTGAGAGAGAAGCATCAACATTGATGGGCTGCCTCCTGCACGCCCCCCACTGGGGATCGAGCCCACAACCCCAGGCACATGCCCTGATCAGGAATCGAACCGGGACCTCTCAGTCCATGGGATGACGTTCAATTCACTGAGCTACACCCGCCGGGTATGAATGCAGTTTTAATGGGTTGTGTTGACTGAAAGGAGCAGCCAGGAGAGAGAAGTCGACATGCTGAAGGAGCTCCAGCTCTCCCTGTTGGCCATCCTGCTGCTTTCCTGTGGCTTCCTCTACCAGCTCACCCTGAGGTCCAGCTGCCTCTTCCCCTGCCTGCCCCCCTGCAAGTCCCAGCAGGAGCCAGAAGCCCTCCTGGGCAAGGGACGCAGCATTGTGTTCCTAGAGACCTCTGAGAGGACGGAGCCGTCCCCGCTGGTCTCCTGCGCTGTGGAGTCAGCTGCCAAGGTTTACCCTGAGCAGCCGGTGATGTTCTTTATGAAGGGTCTCGGCAGTTCCCTGCAGCTGCCCCCAAACTCCACTCACCCAGCCTTTTCCCTCCTCTCAGCAATAGGCAATGTTTTCCTCTTCCCTCTGGACATGAAAAGGCTGTTTGAAGACACACCACTGTTTTCATGGTACACTCAAGTAAGTGTTCAGGGGAACTTAGAATGCCCCTGTGGGCGGGACCACAGAAAATGAGGCGAACCTACTCATTTTATAGCTGGGTAAACGGAGGGTAAGGACTCAGTGTCAGAGGTGGGACTAGAACCCAGATCCTTTAACCTTTGCCTGGCCTTCTTTTCACAGTGTTGAGCCCTGAGTCAAGTACTCGGGAGAGACTTCAGTTAGACTTATATTTTGCCTGCTGTCTTTTGCTTCCAACTTTCTATCTTAGTATCTAGGTTACTTTTGAGACTATTCTTAACTGAATGAGTTTCTATATCTTTTCTAGGTGTGTATACTCCTTATTTTTTACTGACAGGTTTACATTTATCCACATTAAACTTATGCACCCGAAGGGGAAACTAGGCGATATTTTACTTGAAAATCTTGTAAATAGAAAATTCCTACAGAATCAGGTGGAGTGCTGCTGTATGAGGCTGGGTTGTGTTAAGATATGATCAAGAAGCTCCTGGGACTCTCAGGAATGTTGTAATCTTCATCTTAGTAACATAGCATAATAAGGAAATAATATTTCAGTTAAATATTTCTCTCATGAGGACCCACAATCAGCTAATGTGTAAGGAATTTATTGTATAACCACTCAATGATTCTATTATGCGGCTTTAACTGTGCCATCTTATGAAGACTACAACATGGAACTAAATGCTCTTACATTATACTGTAGCTATAATCATCTTAACTATCAATGCCCTTCACCCAATCTATTTGGAAGAAAAAGACCTGAAGAAGAAAATATACAATACACAGCAAGAGTAAGTATTTTAGTATGAATTGAGAGTGAATTCAGTGATGAGAATATGTTAATTATATAAATAAAATTATTTTTTTAAAAAAGCAAATAAAAATGGACATAAAAATAATGACATTTCTTGACTCATAAAGTCCTAAGTTCTAATCATAGGCTAGACCAAACGTCAGAAAGCGTTTTCTCTGAAAAGGCCAGAAAGCGAATACTTAGGTCTGCAGGTCAAGAGGCAGGACTGAGGCCACACTATGCAAGGTCCTTGCATTCGTTTCCCCTGGCTGTGGAACAAATCCCACTAACTCGGTGACTGAAGAGAACAGAAATGTATTCCTCCCTGTTGTGGAGGCCAGAGGTCCCAAAGCAGGTTCACTGGGTGATATCAAGGGGCTGGCAGGGCTCATACCCCCCAGGGAGGGGCGTTGGGGGGGCTCTAGAAAAGAATCCTTCCTGTGGAGCGGGTCACTCCAGTCTCTGCCCCCATCTTCACACCCCCTTTCCTGTGTGTGTGTGTGTGTGTGTGTGTGTGTGTGTGAACTCTACCTCACTTTAAAGGACACTTGTGTTTGCATTTAGGAGCCATCAGGATAATCCAAGATAATCTCCCTGTGTCAACATCCTGAATTCATCACATCTGCAAAGACCCCTTTTCCCTGAGGTAACTGTTCCAGGTTCCAGGACTTAGGACCTGACTTCTCTGCGTGGCCATTATTCAGCCTACCAGATACTCATTTACAAAGGGGGAAAACGTGCCACCTGCCTCATTTGCCTGGGGCATTCCTGGGTGGAGGACACACTCACCCCTAGTTGCTGTCAGCTGGAGACATTTTCTAGACTAAGCGACAGGCCTGAGCGTCTGTGTGTGGGGGAGGGGTAAGGGGAATTGGTCTTGGTGGAGGACACTCTTGCTTCAGGTGACTTTAGATCCCAGCACCCATCTCTTTTCTAGAAGATCCCTGAAGTCTCAAAGAGGGGCCCGTGAGGAGGAGGTGGAGCGACTCACCAGACGGAGGTTTCACTTGCGGTTGCCAGCACAGGGCTCCTCACAAATAGGTGGCGACCAGTGTGGCCCTGGGCAGCGCAGGGCCGGCCGCTGGGCAGGTGCTGGGTGCGGAGAGGGAGCTGGCCAAGGGCAGATGCCGGCGGGGTACCTGTGCTCGCCCGTAGAGGGCGCTCCAGGGCTGTACAAGACCAGGCCGTGTGCTGGCTCAGGGCCCAGCTTCCCACACCCGGGCTCAACTAACATTTCTAAACTGGGTTTTGATCCTTGGAAAAAGAAATCTCTGCTCAAGCTGTTTTGAGAGATGCTGCATACTACATTTCTTTCCTAATTATGGACACCAGATTAAAGACTCTGCATAGTTCTGAACTAAAGAGACTTTAATTTGATTCATTCCAGCATTTTCCAAACTTATTTGACCATGAAACCCTCTTCCAGGATGACATAAATATTTTCTTGGAGCTAATATTATATGGAACACAGTTTGGGTTGTTCTGAGCTATCCCTCAATTTTGCTAGGGACAAGGTGGGCCTTGGGACACAGAGCTCCTAGGTGTCTGCCCGTCTAAATCTGCAGGGTACTACACCAGGCTGAGCGACACTGCACCCTTGCGGGGCTGGGTATGGCATGTTCTGACCCAGTTAGGCCCCCCCCAGGATAGCTGGGGGCTGGCTGTTAGGGATGCCCCAATGTGCTATCACCTGCTGTGGTTATGTTGTCAAATGAATACATTACTAGGTTTGCTTCTTCATTTTACTTTTGATTTTTAGAGGTTTTATTTTTATTATTTAATTAGTTTCATATTGCTTCTAAACATTATTTATATATACTGGAAATATTAATTCATTGTTATATATGGTATTTTTTCTCTTTAGTGGTCACTTATCTTTTAATTTTGTTTATGGGTTCCTTTCTATAGGGAAATTTAAAGTTTTTATGTATCTTACTAATCAATGTTTTACTTTGTAATTTCTCTCTTGGGTGTCAGAATTAGAAGCATTTTCTTCATTCTAATATTAATACATGTTCATCTACATTTTCTTTTACTTTTACTAAATGTTTTAAAACTTGAATACTTAATATATCTAGACTTTTGGGGGGATGTTAGCTGCGACTTAGGGATCGATTTTACTATTTTTCAGTTAGCCTGTTGTCTCAACATCATTACTTGACAATTTATTCTTTCTTCACGTTTAAAACCATGCCCTTTATCTAATGTAGATTATGTTATGTGCTTGGGTCTGCTTTTGGACTTCCCATGTGTTAATCTGACTGTTCTGGCACTCGTATTGCAGTGTTTTTAATCACTGAAATGCTAGCATCTTGCAAGACACAAATGCCCTGATTGTTTTTATTTTCCAGAATCTTTATATTGGCTATTTTTCCAAGCTGAAATCATATCATATTCTTTTGAAGGCATCTCAATCCCCATGTGTGGATGAACAAATAAACATGGATGGCTCAGGCGTGTATCTTCATGGAATCTTAATTAGAACCCTCACCTGAAGTTGACTCCTGGCAAACCTCTATCTTGGGCCTTAATGGGGGGGGGGGGGCGTCTTTTGAATATTTTTAAGTAGAATGACTCATTCCTCACAATTATTCCCATTTTGGATTCTCTTTAGGTGGGTTCTTTGTAACATGGGAGCAGACATTTCTGGCAGTCTGGGGGCAGTGTGCTGCAAGTTTTGTTAACAGAAAATCTCGCAGGTGACCCAAGGTTACTAACTTGTATTTCGCCAAGTAAGAATATAAAAGAAAGAAAGTATGCAAGGGTCACTACCTACTAACACTATTACTTTATAACAGACATTTTAATACCAGAAGAGTAAGGTTGAATTAATCTTAGAATAAAAGACAGAATTTCCCAAGAATAGACAACTGGCCCCTCACAATGACACACATTCCTCATTTTCTCATTCTGCCTTGGACAAATGAAAGCTTGGTACGGGCCAGCTCTGATCCACAGCCTGGTACTAGGGAACCACTGAACTGGGTTGTATCCATGAACCATAATGGTTCTTACATCCCATGATTTCATGATTCAACATGAAAAGAGAAAATTTAATTAGTTGTATCTTTTGAGGTAACTTCAATAATGAGCTTAACTTATATACATAGGGATGACATAGATTTAAACTTTATAATAGGTTTATGGTTACAATCTGTAAAAGATTTTTTACCATCTAAAAATCTGAACCCACAATTTAGGGAAGAGAAGATGCTTTGGTCTTGTTGTTGGAACCTGGTAGTGGTGTGTAACTGACATGAAGATTAAGACCATTTTCAGTTTAGTAAAATCTGAATGGAAATATATATTATAATTAGTTGATTTGTATATTATACTCAAACTTTAAGTTTATAAGGAATCTAAGTAAAGTAACTTCTACAGCCAACAAAACCTCAAGTGTGACTCTGTGCTTTTATCTCTTCCCTATGTCTGATGGGAGCTACAAAGATCCACGAAGTCCTCTCTAGACTACCAGGAAAGGAATCACCCAGCACCTGCATGGTCTGCTCTACATTTGTTTTCATGCCTGTGGTTGTTACAAATGGTTACAAGCCTGTCTCCCTCCTGGAGGTAATGGTACAGACACAATGTTTTAGAAAATGGAGCTGCCAGGCACTAACATTTGCTAAATTCTGTAGGGAGGAGGATGTGGTGTTGACCCTTGTATCACTTGGGTCTGCACAGAGCAGGCACTCACCATCAGACAAGCTGAACCGGGCCAATTCCAAGTCAGTTACTGTGCCAGGAGTATCTTCATACATTATCCCCCCATAATGACAAGACAAGAGAGAACTAACCCAAACAAGGAGCCAGACCAAAAAATATTTCCAAGGGGTAGAGAGGACTCAAAAATAAAGGTCAGAGGGTGGTGAATGGAAGGACTCGATCCCAGGATAAAAAAATGATCTGAGCCGTTTTGCCACTACCAATAGCTGGTCATTGTTAGGCTCTTGTGCAAGATGACGCTGTATTTCATACTCAACAGAGCCCATCTGCAGAATGGATCAAATGGGTGGTCTGAAGAAGTGGGGAGCTGCTCACTGCTCATTGATCCCATGATTGTGACCACAGTCAGAGATCTTACAGAGAAGATGGGTGAGACCATGGGCTTGATAGCTGATCACTAAGAGTCCATTGCACCATAAGATTCAACAGCCTTTTCTTTGCATTGGTTCAGCAGAATAACCATGCAGAGAAAGTGCTTTGAGTTTCTGGACCAGAGTGATATATTTGCTTAAAGGCTGCTACCGCTTCAGTTGTATTTTGTGCACCATCAGTCAGCTGGTGCCTACCACACAGTGGCGCTGTGGGTCACAAAGTAGTTGGCTACCCAAGGACTTTTTAATGACGTGGACTACTCTGCAGGGTTCTGCCAGCCTGCACCACCACTCCAGGACGGGTGGGCAGGAATTGGCATATTGTCTTATTCAGCCAGGCAACTCCCTTATGATTAAAAAACCCCCCAAACAAAAAACTTTTAAAGATAGGGTATAGAACAGGGGCTTGTCTTGCTTTCCTGCTTACCTTTGTGTTGCCCAGCTGAGAGCCTTGCATGGAAAAGGCTATCAACAAGTATTGATGGGTTTCCATAACGTGTGCTCTCGAGAAGCCTCATTTTTGGTTCTCCCTGTCCTGGGAATATCCAACATGTGTGGCAATTCCACACTGAAAAATCCTATGACTCTGTTGCTTCCTCAGTCACTATACTATTTCTCTCATTTGTAGATACATCTGATTGATTTGTCTATACCTGCTGCATCTCATTCCCCATTCCAACAATTTCTTAGATATATCCAGTCATAACAATCTCAGCTTTGGCTGATGTGCCCTTGAGTTGCCCTTGAACCGTCCATCCCCTATTCCTTAACTCTCTAGCACATATACATAGTACCACCCCCACCTCCACAACCACCACCACCATATAGTTATTCATGCAATTCTTGGGAGTATTACCCATTTGTGAAAGCAACTTCTATTGTGGAGTGGGAAGGACCTGAAGAAGGGAGTCAGGAGCTCTGATTCGAATCTTGACAGCCATAAGCTTGTTTTGTGACTTTGGGAAAGTCATGTAAACTTTCTTTTTCTCACCTGTGAAGTGAGGAGGTTGTCAGCGATGATCTCCTAGAATGTTCTAGAATCCCATGAATACCTTAGGCCTTAGAAATTCACATTTACCTTTAAAAAGGTTAGTCAATTTACTAATTATAACCTGAAACTCCTTTTGATATTTAAAAATCCTTTTTCTTTTCCATTGTTGTTTGAGAATTTAGAGCTGCCTCATTTCAGAATGCCTAAAGCCTATATTTATCATCAGCATCCATTTCATGGTTCTGAGCTGTTGGCCACATAATTGTCTTTTTTTTTTTTTTGCTTTAGAATTAGTTCTTTTGTGGTTAATGTATAGCAGAAACAAAATGACTTTTGAAAAGGCCCTTTTGGACTATGGAGTTCACAGCTGTACCACTGGGGGCCCACACAGCTCTGTGAGGGACCTGGATCTCAGAAGGGAAGGCAGCCACATTCTGGGGAAGAAAGGAGCAACTGGGGTCAGAGGCAGATCTGCAGTGACATAGACAGTAGTTTGAGGGTGGCCTCGATGAAGCCAGAAAGTGGTAGTCTGGACTCCAAAGGGGAGGGGATGAGGTGCATCCAAGAGATGAGAAGGGGGTGGCAGGTCACAGGGTGGGTGAGAGCTGAGGGTGGATGCAGGCAGTGGTTCTGTGTATATGTGGGCACTTTGGACCCTCCAGGGAGGAACATGACCTTACCCAGGACCCACCCATGGGTAGATCTAGGTATATTTGAGTTTCACATATAAATTATGAGAAATCTGAAAAGTTTGGGGAAGGTACCGCAGCAAAGAATGGCACTTCCTATTCGTCCAGGGTGTAGGGGCTTGGACCATCAATATTTGGAGTATGGTAGTATATAACTGATCACATAATTTTTATTCATTAGCTGTTGCAGGCTAAGTGGCAAATATACTTAGGCTTAATACCCCATAAACTTGCATTTATGAGTGTGGATTCAGGCATTCTCTATACTGTCTTCAGTCATAGGTGGTTGCCAGTTTTCATATAGAAAGGGTTTTGGGGTGACAGCCTGATTGAGGGGTAAGGCACTAGAGGAACTATCTTGAAGTTGCATGAGCGTAGGAACACTCTATGCTTTTGTTTGGATTATATGCCATTAAAGTAAGTGGAAACAGAAAATAAGATTTTACTCTCTTAAATGATAGAATATTTAGGTATAAAATGCTAGGATGGTAATTGCTTTCCATCATTACATTAAAGATGATTCCATTATGTTCTGGAAAGTCTTTTATCACCCCAAATACTCTTGCTTTGTAGTCAGTCTGTCTTTTTTCTTGATTTAAGATAGTCTCTTTATTTCTGCAACTCTATAACTTCACCACAGTGTTTCTAAGCATGGACTTATTTGTTTTTGTTTATCCTTACTGGAATATAGTGTGATTTTAAATGGGAAGAATTGTATCTTTAAAATTACTTAAAAAAAATTGAAGTATACTAAATATAAAGGTAAATGGGATAGTTAACGATTTTCTAGAAGCATATGTAGCATTTATTTTTCTGCATATGGTTGTCACTTCCCTCCACAAACAAATAATAGCAACTTACACTGATTTAGTACTTGTTAAGGTGTTATTATTCCATTTTACAGGGTGGAGTTCTGAGACTCAGAGAGTTTCAAGGTCACATGACTATAAATGATAGTGGTGGGGTTTGAACCAAGGACAACTGGCTTTAGCAGCTACTATTTTTAACTACCTTGTTAGATTTCCTCTTGACACTAGTCTAAAGTTTTCAAACTTTTAGTCTGTTAATTTTTCTTTTTTACAATTTATTTTTATTATATTTGAGAAGGCTCCTGTGGAGCTAATAAAGATTACTCAAAGGGGACAAAAATCTCTACTCATAACCAGGTTCTCCTGTCCTCAGGTTTGAATGCACTTTCCCAAGCATGCTTCTGCTGAACTCTTCCCCACAAAACCCACTCCTTTGCCTGGGAAAGATGCACTTCTGCCCAGGGGAACTCTAAGGTGTGTAAGACGGTGGAGAAATATTTTTCATGGGTTGTCTATATAAACAATTTGATGAAAATAAAGAATTAAAGAACTTATGGGATCACTTGTGATATGGTGATTTATTGATAGTAATATAGACAAATGGGTGGAGAAGAGGTACTTAGGATTTGTTTATCATCCATTCAGTGCACGTGAAAACTTTTTGTACTGTCCTGGCACCATCTCATCCTGTTCAGGTCCAGAAACCATCACTTTGTGTTCTGTATTGTCAAATGCACCATTCCTAGCTAATTTTATATCCCTCACCATGAAGAAAAGGTAGCACTGCTGTTATTACTCTCAGCTCTGTGGCTGTTTGTATTGAAACATTATATAGATCTACTTGTCTCTGCAGTTTCCTGAGACCTGTTATTTAATGCTGGTTACACCATCACATGCGATGCTGAACATGCATCGTGCCCCTTGTGAGTACTGGCTTCCAATGACTCTCTTCAGTGCTATAGAACTTGCTTGTTGATGAGTACACTGGAAAAATGAGAATGATAATTTTCTGGTCTTGTCAAATTTACTATTTGGAATTTTATTTTATTTATTTGTTTTTTTTTTACAGGTTTAGCATAATTCTAATTTAAAAAATATTTTTATTGAATTTATTGGGGTTATATTGGTTAATAAAATTATATAGTTTTCAAATGTACAATTCTGTAGTACATCATCTCTATATTGTATTGTGTGTTCACCACCAGGAGTCAAGTCTTCTTCTGTCACCATTTATGCCCCCTTCATCCTCTTCTACTTCCTGCATCCCTCTTTCCCTCTGGTAACCACTATACTATTACCTGTGTATATAATTTTTTTTCTTAATTCCTTCACCTATTTCACCCAACCCCCTACCCCACTCCCCTTTGATAGCTGTCAGTCTGTTCTCTGTATCTATGAGTCTGTTTTTATTTTGTTTGTTTATTTTGTTCATTAGATTCCATATATGAGTGAAATCATATGGTATTTGTCTTTCTCTGAGTGGCTTATTTCACTTATCAAAATACCCTCTAGGTCTAGCCATGCTGTCACAAAAGGTAAGATTTCCTTCTTTTTTACAGTCAAGTAGTATTCCATTGTGTAAATAGACCATAGCTTTTTTTATCCACTCATCTACTGATGGGCACTTGGGCTGCTTCCAAATCTTGGCTATTATAAATAATGCTGCAATGAACATAGGGGTGTATATATTCTCTTCGGACTTCTTTAGATATATTCCCAGAAGTGGAATTGTTGGGTCATAAGGCAGTTCCATTTTTAATTTTTTGAGGTAATTCCATATTGTTTTCCATGGTGGTTGCATCAATCTCCATTCCCACCAACTGTGCAGAAGGGTTCCCTTTTCTCCACATCTTCACCAACACTTGTTTGTTGGTTTATTGATGGTAGCCATTCTGACAGGTGTGAGGTGATATCTTGTTGTGGTTTTAATTTACATTTCTCTGGTGATTAGTGACACTGAGCATCTTTTCATATGCCTGTTGGCCATCTGCATGTCCTCTTTGGAGAAGTGTCTATTCAGGTCCTTTGAGCATCTTTTAACTGGATCATTTCTTTTTTTGGTGTTGAGTTGTACAATTCTTTATAAATTTTAGATATTAACCCCTTATCAAGTGTATCATTGGCAAATATGTTCTCTTATTCAGTGGGTTGCCTTTTCATTTTGTTGATGGTTTCCTTTGCTGTGCAAAACCTTTTTAGTTTGGTGTAGTCCCATTAGTTTATTTTTTCTTTTGTTTCCCTTGCCCGAGGAAATAGATCAGAAAAAATATTGGTCCTAGAAATGTCCAAGGTTTTACTGGTTATGTTATCTTCTAGGATTTTTATAGTTTTGAGTCTTACATTTAAGACTCTAATTCATTTTTGAGTTTATTCTTGTGTATGGTGTAAGGAGGTGGTCTAGTTTCATTTTTTCCATGTATCTATCTAATTTTCCCAACACCATTTATCTATTTATGATTTTTTGTTGTTGTTAATCCTCACCTGAGGATATTTTTTCCATTGATTTTCTAGAGAAAGTGAAAGGGAGGGCTGGGGTGGAGAGAGAGAGAGAGAGAGAGAGAGAGAGAGAGAGAGAGAGAAGAACATCAATGTGAAAGAGACACATCTATTGGTACCCTGACTGGGGCCAGGAATCGAACCTGCAACCCAGATACATACCCTCTGGTGCTTGGGCTGATACTCTAACCACTGAGCAACACCGGCCAGGGCCCAACACCATTTATTGAATAGACAATCTTTACCTCACCATTTGGAATTTTATAACACAAATGTAGAATGACATATCTTCCGACCATGCCTTTTCTTGAATTTTTAAAGCTTTCATCACTGCATTCCTAGAATGTGTTTCTTTCAATGTTGACTACACCCTCACCTGCAGGGAAGATAGGCAAGGGGCCTGTGAGTAGAGTGAAAAGAGCAAGGCATAGCCATTGTACCGGGCATGTCTGTACATTTTCCATCATGACTTAAGATTGATCCAGGAGAGCACAATGTCACCATGGTGATGGCTGACCATGAAAGGACATTAATTGGAAGGGCCCACTTGTGTGGCAGAGCAAGAGCCTCCAAAGCCCTGTAAGACTATAGGTACCCATGGCATGGAGCTTGTGAGGGCTGGCTGGCCTGGGTGCCAGTGGTAGGGAACACATCACACAGAATAAATGACACCCGCTTCTGTCTGATGTTGTAGACCTGAGGCAGCACTCAGGTTAGAATGTGAAAGGATGAGAGTTGACACGTGGGCCCACATACATGGTGATGAACTTTTGGTAGTTCAGAGATCTGAAGTTATTCTGTGAAAAATGTGTCACCCCAAATCAGCATTTAGCACGATTTTAGGGGCCTGATCTTGCATGAGCCCAGAGAGAAATCCTGCACCAACTAGTAAGAGTGATGTGCTTGCCTGGTTGCTGGAACTTGGGGCTCATAGGCACAAGTCCCAGAGCTCCTTTGTGCACCTGGTCAACCCTGATTTCATGGTAGATGTCAGAGAGCAATGAGAAGGGGAAAAACAGAGACAAAGTCCTCTGTGTCCTGGTCTCAGCTTGAGGAGCCCTCTCAGAGGGCACTGTTGGAAACAGCCAGTTCCTCTCTTGGGGGGGGGTAGGGGGCTTAGACAATTCCAAGGAAAGCAGTAAAAGAGCAGAGGCCATGAGGTCTGGGGCCCCTTGCCTGCCTGGGGCTGAGCCATGTGTTTCTCCTTCCTGTCTCCTCACTAAGATGTCCACATCTACATTTGCATTGTAGAATTGAGCTCTAGGCCTCTGTATACAGAGCACAGGAAGAGAAGTGAGGCTGTTTTGATGGGTTAGGATGGACGTGGACCCTCCAATTGAAGTCTTTACCAGTTGATCTAGTAGAGTAAGTACTGTCCTGAAGATAAACATTCGTTTGTTCTTGACCATAGTCTGAACCCATAACGAGGAAAGGATGTTTCCTTGATCTGCAGAAGTCCATCCTAATCTTGGCCTTCACAGGTCTCCATTGTTGGGTGGAACTTTTCTTTCTTGATTTACCTGAAAACCCTCCATTAAATGTTTGTTCTTTCCTTACCTCAGGGAGGTCTCCTGCCTTGGAGAAGTTCTTTCAGCTCTGGAACTATGTCTAGTGAGTGTGAATGTCTGTACAAGTGGTGTTTTGAGGATGTGTAGTTGTGAATGTTTTGTTTTTTGCCAATTATTCCTGTGACATAAAGTATGTATATATATATTTGTTTGTTTGTTTGTTTGTTTGTTTGTTTTGTTTGGATATGCTTCATGTTATAGTAGGTGCTGGATTCCTGATTTAACAGAGTAGAAGAGGGATGCTCTTAGTGACCTGACCAGACCAGGGTCCCATAGCAAGAATTCACACCCTGGGATCATACCCTGGGATCCACACCCTAGGACTCACACCTGGGATCATACTCTGGGGTTCACATCCTAGGGTCACACCTTGGGACTCACCCTCTCCTCTCATGCATCTCAAGCCCACAGCCAGTGGTGCTGCCACAGCTTCCCCAAATCCCCAGGAAACTAAGGTACATCTTTCTGGGGGTTTAATTTAGTTGAATATGAGGGGATAAAGTTAAGTATTTTAATTGCTAAATAACTTTAAATAAAAAAAAATCACAGCAAAGAATATGGATATATTATGCAGCAGGACGCAAGAAGCACACGAGTCTCTGCCTAGAGCTCTCCAGCTGGGTCGGATCTCCAGGCCTTCCAACGACACATTTCCCAACACTGAGTTTCCCATGTGGTTTAAAAAAATGTTTCTTTGTCATCAAGATTTAATTTATAAAACATGAAGTTCACCACTTTAAAGTGTATATAACTCAGTCGTTTTTAGTATACTCACAAGGTTGTGCAGCCCTTCCCACCATTTCCCTGTTTTTAAGGGGTTCTTTCATGAAAAGGGTTGGGAAAGCTGAGAATCCACAGCATCAGTAACAGGAGATAGGGAAAAAGCTTTATTTGAGGGGGGAGCTTCGGGTGTGATGGGGATGAGGGTTCAGTTCCTATTCAAGTCCTTCCACTTAGGCTATGATCATCCTCTCTACTGGGGAGGCAGCCAGTTCCCTGAGCATACATGCTGCACTGTGGATAGATTATCACTAGAAGAAATAAGGATGGAGTCCTCCTGCCATAGAAATGACTGAATCACAAAGGACTAAACAGCTTAGACACTGTGAAGATCCTGAGAGAATAAAGGGGGCTGGACTCACTTTTAATCAGGTTTCAGTACAGAGACAGGTGTCCTGTCAATTCCCTCACTCAGGGACACATTTGTCCTGGCAGTAACAAACAAAGTCAGCATTCCTTGGAGGCTAACCAAAGCCTGATCCAATGTGAGTTTGTGCCTTTCTGTGAAGATTTGCAGTGGGATTCCAGGCGGTGTAGATAATGGGCTTCCTCTAACTGTAGATGCCTGGCTATTCCAGGGGGCCAGACCTGGTGGTCAGGTTGTTTATCACTTTTCATGCAAATTCACGAGCAAGCTCAACAATGGTGAGTCCTCTTGTCATTCCTGGCAAGTAGCTCTGCTGAATGAGGACTTGGGAGGAGGAATGCAAGTCTCTGAACTTGCCTCTGATTTGGGATTTCTTTTCTTGCAGACTCTCCTGAGATTCTTCAAATAACTGTATACTTGCTCAAAGGCACATAGCAAAATCTTGTTAACTCAGATCCTAGATTTCATAATTCATACCCATTGTAAGTTCTGAGAATTTGGTGTGTAGGAAAATGGCTCCTGCCCCTTTGAGAAATGGTAATTTACAAAGCTGTGAATAACAATAGCTATTCTTTATAGACTACTCACCATGTGCTAGGTGCTTTACACATATTATCTTTAATCCTCTCCACAACGTTGCAAGGTAGGTATTAACCTATGTTGACTGGGCTACTGAGGCTAAGAGAGGTTAGTAACTGGCCCACTTTTTTTTTTCCCCTCAGTGGAAGGCTTTGTTTTTATTTATTTATTTTTTTAAATTTAATTTTTCAAATGCAATTGACAGTCAATGTTATTTTATCAGGTATACAGCATAGTGGTTAGACAATTAAATAATTTACAAAGTGATAACTGGCCCACTTTCATATGGCTTGCTAGGAAGTGCTATGACTCCAAACTTCCCAGGATGCCTCCTCCCACTTCCCTATGAGCCGTACTTGTCACTTGGTCCCATGTTGTGGTGCATTGAAACACCGTGGGCTTTGAGTCAGCTCCAAATCCCAGCTCCGCTAATCACTACATGAGTGGCTGGGCAGGTCATGTAACCTCTCTAGGCCTCAGTTTCCTCAGCTGTAATTGTGATAATGATGCTTCGGGAGGTTGTTATGGGAATGAAACGAGCGGAAACACTTCAGAGTCCCCAGCATGGTATTGCACACTGCATAGCACAGCAGAATCTCAGCAAATGATACTTTCCCTTTCTTCTTCATTCATCTCTGTACCTGTCATGACACCTGGTACAAAGTAGGTACTCAAGAAATATTTGTGGAAGCAAATTCAAAAGATTCTCCATGGCCTTGTTTCACAGGGACAGGGTGAAGTTGGACCCTCTCCAAAAGCTCCCTGAAAGAACAAAAGAAGTTTTGAAGCATGTCAAAGCTACTCATGGTTAAAATCTTTAGGACGAAGCAGGAAGACAAGAATAATACTAAAAACAACAAAGGTACTAAAATCCTGAAGTGAAATTCACTAGGTGGAGTGCTGTTGTTCTTTATGAAATAGCACTAGTTGAGGATTGTCATGTACTCTGAAGCATAAGGGACAATAATAAATAAGAGAATGGCTCTTGTGTTTGGTGGCTTGTTTAACAGTGATGAGATTGGTTGGAGAGAGTGCACTTTTGTAAGTGTATCTTTGCTTAAGAGTAAATTAAAAATAAAAGACTTTTGAATGTATAACATGGGGTATTGAGGGGAGGGCATCCTCACTGTGATGCAGGGAGTGGTTGGCTGAGGTCCATCTCAGAAAGGATTCAGGAGGGCAAGTGTGTGGCACGTGTACCGCCATTCCCCAGCCAATTCCACAGCAGTGTTTATTGATTATGGCATTCCCTCATGCCTGAGTCCTTCTAACTACAGTCAGTTGGAATCATTCTGAGTTGGCATTTAAGATCCACAGGTGTGTGTGTGGTGGTGGTGGTGGGGGGGCATGGGGACATCTGTAATAGTGTAAACAATAAAAATAAAGTGAAAGAAAAAAACCCATTAATTAAAAAAAAAAATCCAACCATTTCCTATCCCTGGTTCTAAACAGGGACTTTTGTGCCCATTTAGTGCCCAAGATTCAGAAACTCCTCCACTAGCCCAGGACACTTCAGTGTAGTCTCCTGATACCGACCGGCCATGGCACCATGGCATCTCTCAGTATGCCATGCAGCTTTTAGTGAAGTAGTTGTGTCAGCGTTGGTAGCTGGATATTGGTGGAAGAGGGGGAAGCAGAGGGAATTGGACATTGCTGAGCCTGATGGACGGGGAGCTGAATTGGACGATGGGCCTGCTTCACTAGGAAGTTGCAGCATTGATAGGCACCCCAGGGTATCACAGCATTGCCCCACCAAGCCAAGGGGATTAACACCCTCCCTCTCCCTTGTAGGGAGGAAGGACCAGCTTTTCAATCTCCCCAGGGTACAGCTGGTCCACTTGCCTGGACTATGTGGGGGGGAGGAATAAATAATAAAGGAGAAATTCCTCTGCTGGGCACATGCACAATAGAAGCCAAGATGGCGCAGGGGAGACTAGCATAAAGGCCTGTCTATCTACCTGGGAAAAAGATCGGATAGGATATGGGATACACAGCTCCTGGAAGATCAAGACAATTGATTGGTTAGGGAAAGGACCTAACACAAGCCTGTGAAGAATTGGGAAATTGATGGGTTATTTAAAAAATTATCTCCTTAGGAAGCCCGAGATAATATAATTTAAGCATAACAAAGTGCTCTCTCTCTCTCTCTCTCTCTCTCTCTCTCTCTCTCAGTAATGTGCTCGCCTGGCCTATGTGCTTGCTCATTCTCTCTCTATAGCAGCCATGTGGGCCTAGCAGCCGTCTGGGGTTCAGCAGCCATGGGGACTCCAAGCAGACTCCGGGCACAGGCCTGGGCATAGTGCCAGCCAAAGTGTAGCCGGTAACAGACTAAGCTAGCTGGATGGGGACAGAGACTGAACTGGATTAAGCCTTGGCATGGCACAGAATTTCTGGACACTAGGCCCTATTTCTGGGCCTGATGAAGATAAGGCTGGACTTTTCCCACAGCAGACAGAGCTGATCCTGGGGCAGTCCTTTGTGTTTGCTCCAGCTTCAACACACCTTACCACAACACCTCAACCTCCCATGCATAGATCTCCGGAAATGCTTTCCTTGCAATACCACAAGGACCCCACTTCCACCTGCAACAGTTGTTAATATTTTTTACTTTTTTTTTTTTTTGCAATGCACTTGCTCTAGAACTCAGATACAATCTTGTGCACACTAGGTTAGAGGACAATCCAAATGACAACCATCACACTACATCCAGAAGCATCCCTACTCATCACTGAAGTAAACTTGTTCTTTATTACATTTCTTCCCTTGAGATGGTATATCTTAGGACATTCTTCAGTCCTCATGCTCCCCAAGTCCATCAAACCCATGTGGCACAGTGGATAGTGTGGGAGTTGTACTCACCCAGGGTCTCTGATGAAAGCCTGGACTGGGTGTCTGTGTTTGTTTTGATTAGGATGCATTGGCTTTAGGTAACAGCAAATCCCAACTGAAATTGGGTTGAGCAACAAAGAAGTTAATTATCATACATTACAAAAAGTTCAGAGATGGGATGTCTGCAGATGAGGAACATAAATTAGAATTCTGGCTCCACTTCCCTAGAATTCTCTTGTTCTAACCTCCTCCATGAGTTGGCTTCATCTTCAGCCTGGTAGCAACTGGCTTTAGTACTTTCAATCATCACATCTAGTCACAATTATGCTTAGATGGAGAAGAAGGTGTGTGTGTGTATTTTGGGAGATGGGGCTCTCTGTTTTGCTCTATTTTCATTAAGAGTGAAGAAATCGTTCTAAGAATCCTACAACAGACTTTCTTTTATAAATCACTAGTTAAAACTGGGCTATATGCTCTTTCCCCTACCAATCATTGGGAAGGAGATTTAGTCACTATGATTGACTTACACCAGCAGAATGTATCCCTTGAGCTAGAGATAGGGTTATAGAGGGGAGAGGTGGATACACTTCTTTAGCAAGAAAAAGTGATAGTAGCAGAATGGTTGTTGAGTAGACAAGTCAATAGTTTCTGCTACACAGGACAGAACTGATAGACTCAGTGGTAGACCCTTCACAGAGGAATGACAATTTTTCATTGGCTAGTGGTCAGTCAGTCTCTCTTGAGAAGAATTTAAACTGAGAAAAACATAGATTATGCTTTGGTGGTAGTAGATACTGAACTGAAACATCATATAAAGTTGTGTCTGGGTAGGAAAACCATTTTTAGTTGATGAGTAAGCAGATGGTAGAGAGAGCCAGAATCATGGAGTGGGTTTTCTGCCCTTTGCATACAGAAAGACTTGACCAACCGTGGCTGGTTTGGCCTAGCAGTTAGAGCATTGGCCCACAGACCAAACAGAAAGACTTGACCAGAGTGCTTACATATGTTTGCACTCCAGGGTAAGCACAGTGTAGGTTTAAGCTGGGCCCTCAGCATGCCTAGTATGAGTCTTTGCAGTTTCTCAAACTACTGAAGAAATTCCAGATGGATAAAGAGCACTAATGCTAAGCTGATGATTGCTCTTCAATATCAACCTATTCTTGACTATCTAGATAAAATCCTCACTGGTATTTGCCTAGGATTCCCTACTCAATAGGGTTAATAGGATCTCCAGTTCCTCAGACGTGACTGTTTTTCACTGGGAGAATTCTGAGCATTTCACACAATTTCTTGAGAACAATAACAGCTGAAACTGCCAGTATCTTTTATGTCGGTTCCTTGAAAGCCTTGATCATAGTTGCTACTCTTTATCTTGCCTTTAATTTGGAATGATAGTTTAGCTGGGTGTAAAATTCTAGTTTGACAGTTGTTTTCACTCTGAACTTTGAAGATATGATTACAAAGTTTTCTGGCGTTTGTTGGTGCTGACGTCAGTCTCATCACCATGGGTTTGAATTTTCTTCTTTGCTTATTGTAAGTTGGTCTTTTCATTGCTGATATTCTGCTTTTTCACAACAATGTGGCTAAGTTAGTTTAATTCTGCTCAGGAGACAGTGTGTTTTCAACACTAGAACGTACGTCTTTCTTCAGTTCTAGTGATTTTTCCTTGCTTCCATTCTGACTATTCTTCTTTTTAAAAATTGAATTAAGTGCATGTTAAAGCTTCCCATCCTGTGTGTCACATAGCTAAAATCTTTTCCAGGCATTATATCTCTATCTCTTTTTGTGTTGTGTCATTTTCTTTACTTGTTCTTCTAAGTCACCATTGCTGTGTCTAGTCCACTATTTAACTTAACTATGATTCTTATATCAATGACTGTATTTAAAATTTCCAGCATTTTACTTGGTTCATTTAAACATACCATCTATTCTTTCTTCTTTGATTCTTTTTTGAGAAACATTTAAATTTAAAGTATACTTATTTTATAATCTCTTATATTTTTCTATTAGCTATACATCCTGAGATGTGATTTCTCTTGGTTGTTGCATCTGGTGATTTACTTATCATGATTTGTTTCCTCATATGCTTTGTAACTTTTGTATTTACAAAATCTCCCCACATGATAATGGTTGAGAACTTCTGCTCTTGGCCTTGCTGCCACACAGCTTTCTCCAACACTTTTTATGGTTTCAACAACTGTCAGCTGCTGGTATTGGTTCAGCACCTGACAATGTTACAGCAGCATCTCTGATTCTCTTGGCCTTTCCAGTTTGGTTCCCAGATACTTGCTGCAGCCCCCATCACTCACTGTGTCTACATTCTAGACAAGAAGAGGGAGAAAGGGTAAAGGCCAGGGCTCTGACTTCCACTCACATCTCATTGGCTGGAATTGTGCCATGTGTCTTTGCTAAGACAAAGGTGACTGGAACAGTGGCCATTTGAGCTTTTCCAGATTCTATAGTAGACGGAGGCATGGAGAAGGAGATTTGGAAGTGCCTCTGAGGTAGGAAAACATATTGGATCTTTCAAAATGTTTGTTATTGCAAAAATAAAAATTACATGCCCATTTCAAAAATATTTAGAAAAGCAGAATAGAAGAAAATGAACTTAACCCAGACTCAGCTCTTAAAGCCAAGAACTATTAACAATTTAATGCATTTCCTTCCAGATTCTTGTCTGTTTTCCTCATGATTCAAATAATATTGTATTTACAATGATGGATTTGACCTTTTCTTGTAACTTGAAAGGATGAGAAGTTCTCCATCAATTATGACAATTTTTAAACATGCATTGTCTGCAGTATATTTCATTATACTGCTGCACCAAAGTGTAATTTCTCCACTGCTCTTAGGATTAATTTTTCGCCCCTGTTTTCCAGTTTTACAGAATTAAAAATAACCCTGTGCTGAACTTCTTTGCGCCCACAGCCTTTTCCTCTTTTGTTCTATTTATTTATTTGGTGCAGAAGAGGAGATTTAAAAAAAAGAAAGGGTTTGGTTTCTGCTTCAAAGAGCTTTCCCAAAGAGTGGCAATTCATTTACATTACATATCATCGTGTATAAACACTGTTCTCTGGTCTTTCATGACAGTTTGAATTCAAGGTTATTCATGGAATATGTTTTTCTGAAGTCCAGTGAATTCATTCAGACCTATGTGGGGTATTCCTTGTGTTCTTATTCTCATATGAAAGGTACTAGAATTTTAGCTTTAAGAACAAATGAAAAATCACAAATACAACTTGTGTTTGACTTGGGTCTGGGCTAATTACCTAGGAACCATCCAGCAATAATGGTCTCAGATAAACATTCTGTGAAACTGCAGTTAATCAAGGGACTGCTGAATCTAAGAACTATGCAACCAACAAAGGATTGAAGGAAGAATTTTAAGTCTGGATGCCAAGTGCAAGGCAAAATATCAATAATCTCCTTCTCACATTTGCAATATCTGTAAATAAAGTAGAGGGAGAGGATGATAAAATTTATACAAATAATGTTAAATAAAAAGTTAAATATAGCCCTGGCTGGTTTGGCTCAGCAGTTGGAGTGACGGCCTGTGGACCAAAGAGTTATGGGTTTGATTCCAATCAGGGGCGTGTACCTTGGTTGCGATTCGATCCCTGGCCCTGGCTGGGGTCGTGCTGGAGGCCACCAGTCGATGTGTCTCTCTCACATTGATGTTTCTCTCTCTCTCTCCCTCCCTTCATCCCTCCCACTCTATCTGAAAATCAATAGAAAAGTATCCTCGCGTGAGGATTAAAAAAAAAGGAAAGAAAAAAAGTTAAATTTGCCACTTATTCTCGTTCAATAAAATGATTGTAAGGAAAAGGACAACTTCAGGCAGAAGACGAGTTACATTGTGCTGTTCAGAACTTCTTAAAAACAGAAGAATGAATACCTATCAACTTCCTTGGTTTAAAGATAATTATTTGTCTTAAAACATGTTATCTTGTAACTTGAACATCTATATCATGCCTTGGAAAGCCCCAGCAGAAAGTAAAATTATACAGAAAGCCGGAAACTTCATTGATGCAACATGTTGGCTGGTAGTTTTTGCTAGCTAAAGCCTTTTTTTCACACATTGCACAGATGCTCTTTTTGTAGGCACAGACCTGGCAGTAATGAGAACCCAGCCGGTGCACAGAACTTATACAAAATCTGCAAGTGGAGAACTTACTTGTTCCATATGGATTAAATTTTGCTTTTTTAGAAGTCAAAGGTTTATCTTTGCTCAGCTTTCATGCACCGCTTTCTGCGGGATTCCTTGCACCCGGGAAAACATCCATCTGGAGTGATAATAGTGCCAAGTTCCTTTTCATGTTTTCTGCATGCCACCTTTCTGACGACAGTTTTCTTAGCCATGGAACCACAACATTTTTTAGAGTCAGAATGATTTCCTTTGGGCAGATTCCCAGGAATGGGACTACTGGGTCACAGAGAATGAACCATGTTGTACAGTCTTGGAGTATGTTGCCAAAGGGGCCACGAGGGTCATTCTGACACCAGCTCTTTGGTGAATCCTTCACTGAGTTCTGTCTGCTCCATTGGCTGTGCCCCTTTGCAGACGAATGGGACTGGTCTGTTTGCACAAAAGCTGCTGGTGGGAGATTCTGCCAGCCCTCAGGAAAAGATACAGTCACATCTGCTCACTGTTGACGTTCAAAACATCTCCACCCACATTCTGACCTCCCACCCCCATTCCTCAACATGTTTGTCGGCAGTGGGACATTTTTGTTTCTCTCACTCTCTCTTCATTATGACTTGACTCCTAAGACTTGGGTAAACACTCCAAGTATCATAAGGGGCCGGCTGGCTGGGAAGCCTGTGCTCCATTATGGCATTTTATTCACCCCTCAGCCCAACTCTGTTCTCCTTACAGAGAGAGCCATTGCCATGGCAACAGTCCTCCTTGGGGCAATAAGTATGGGCGGCAAAGTCCCACATGCTTAATATGTTTGCTGTTTTACCTTTCAAAAATTCTTTGGGGAAATTCAAGTTGGCTAGTTGAACAAAATAAACAAGGCTTTTATTGTCAACAAGGGCTAAGGGCGGCAGCTTTGATAACAGGGAAAGCCTGGACTGGTCAACAACCTGAGGCCAGAGTGAGCAGGCCACATCCAGCCCCACTTGAGACAGGAAAGGAATGGGAACACTCTCAGTGGCAGTGGAAACTGACTCCGATCCCAGACACCGTTGGGGAGCTCCCACCTAAGATTAGTGCTGACATGAAGTGAGCTCAGCCCAAACCCAATCTCAGTGATATTTGGGTGGCTTTTGGCTGCCAGCACTGGAAGGGATCTCACCTGCAGAGAGTGCACTTTGGGGGCCCTGGGCTGTTCCCTGCCCTTCTGGGTGGCGCCACACCACAGACCTCTGTAGCCCGGAAGCCCTTATAAGTGCATACACGTTGCACAGCATACCGAGAGCTTTGCGGAAGCTGAATGTGTCAGCTCAGAGGGACCAGCTAGCCTGATGTCCTCTGTACTGGTGCTCCTCTAAACGAACTTGTCCTCTAAGCGAATTTGTTATTTTTTAGAACTTAGAAAATAGCATGAATAGCAGGATAGATGTGTGCTGAACCAGTTCACCCAGTTCCCTTCTGCCTCAGCTCCTTCCTGCTTATCGCTAACTGCCTCCACTTCTGTATTTGCTTGCTTGCTCTCCCCCAAGGCCAACAAGAACTGCCAGTTGCGGAAGTTTGTAACAAGCCTCCTATAAAATAAAAAAGTAGCTGAAAGTTGGGGCTGATCTCCGAGAACTCGGGATCAGTCGCTGGCCAGCTTTGCTCTCTGTTTGGCTTTAATTTGGCTCTGGTGGTCTCTGGGTGCTCTCGTGCCACAACACTCCCCCATCCCTGCCATCTCTCTGCCCACCGTATACAACAGACTTGCTCTTGTTTGACATTTCTTTTTTAAACTTGAGAATTAATGATTGAAATTTTACAGCACTATATTGTTTTAAGTATTATGCTTCTTGGTTTAATAAGCAAAAAATTTTTTGTTGGTGTTTAAAGTAGATTTACTCCTTCCTTCCTTCCTAACTTTGTTTGTATGTGTGTATTTTGCCTGTTTAGCGGGATTCACTCTGACACGGTGGCAAGAGAGTGAGGGTAGAGCCAGACCCACCCTGGTTGGAAAGTCTTTCTATTAGCTATGTAGTCTTGGCACAGGGCGCCTAGATCTCCGAGGCTGCTGGGGGCTGAGGGGTTTCCTGGATGCAGGACTTTCAGTGCCAACAGAAACACTCCAGGAAGATGCACTCAGCTTTGAGGTGCTGAGACTCCCACCTCCACGTTCCGAAGCTTAGAAAAAAGAACAGAAGCTATTCAAATATGAGATACGTGTTTTTAATATTTAAGTAACAAAACATGCATGTCAATATTCAATGCATATACAATAAGAGGGAGCAACAAAAAAACAAAAAACAAAGCACAATCTAACTACATGGAGACTTTTAAACAATTAAGTGTTGGACAGAGAAGTTGCTAATTAAAAACCCAACTGAGCCACACCCCAGTGTCTCAGACCCGGCCGGCCGGCCGGGGACTTTCTGGTGGTAGGAGAGAGAGAGTGCATTGTGCCCCAAGGCCTTCGACTCAAATCCTGAGGACCCTTAATGATCTCCATGCCCTCGGTTGCTCAGTTTTGTCCTCCCCCACCCCCACTTTTTATTCTTGAATTGATTTATGTGTCCATCATTTACCCCATCTTAGACAATCAGTTCCATGAGTACTCTATTTGATTTGGTCTAAAACCTTTGCTGTCTCAGTGAGAAGGGTCTCTGAGTTTACTGTTTTCTCTCTTGGTGAACTTAATTCCTTTCTGTTTAATGGGCCATGGTCTGGTCTTTCTCCAGATATGGTCTATCCAGCCTAAAGACCCCTATGAATATTTACCCATCTCCTTGGAGGTCACTGTTATATGCATTATTGGAATGAGGATATTTTCCCCTCCAAATAACAACCCAGATTTCCCTCCACCCCTACCAATATCTCAGTTTCCCAGGGAGCCTATTCTGGCTCTGGTGCTGGGATGGAATTCTGGTGGCTGGAAGGAATTTAGGTTTTCTGCAGCAGTGATGTAAACACAGGGAAGCTGTGTGGCTGCAAAGGGCTTTCGGTTCTTAAACATTCAGTGGTCTAAACAGTCTAGGTGAATTTAGTGAAAGGAACTGTTCTCTGAGTAACAAAGCTGACCATGGTGCCAAGTAAGTCCACTGTCAGCCGACAGTGGCCTGTAGCCTGGGAACATGTAGCACTAGGAAACATCACATTAAATTGAGGCTCACCATTAAAAAAAACCAAAAAAACAAAAACTAGTTTCAACTCACTTCCTAGGACCTGTTGTGTTCCATTATTATTATTTTTTTAAAAATATTTTTTCTTTATTGATTTGAGAGAGAGAGGAAGGGAGAGGGAGAGAGAGATAGAAACATCGATGAGAGAAAACATCACTTGGCCACTTCCTGCATGCCCCCACTGGGGATCGGACCCACAACCTGGGCATGTGCCCTGACCGGGAATTGAACCGGTGACCTCTTGGTGCAGGGGACGACGCTCAATCATTGAGCCACACCGGATGGGTCATTATTTGTTTTTTACATAGGTTACACTGACGCTATCATTATAATCTGACTCCTGGGGACTTCAAAGGGAATTAGGACCAGTGAGCAGTTTATGAAATTTGGACTTAAGTGTGATTTTTACAAACTACAATATAGACAACATCAAAGCAATTAGTTTTTCATTTTCTTCTATTTATGTGTAGGAGTGAGGCTAATTCACAGAGACAGTGTATCATTTTACTAATACATTATTTATTCTAACTATATGTAGAATACCAAATATATTTAGAAGAGCAAAAATAATAATAATAATAATATCCTCTTCTCCTTCTTTGAGGGACTCTTTCTGGCCTGTGACAGAAAGGGGACCCACAGTGGAAGACTCAGGAAACCCTTGGGAGAGTATTGCTGGAATTAGCAGATGCCAAATGAAATTGAAAGGCTTGGTTTCCTCAAACTGAAATCACTTTGGTCCAGGTGACATTTAAGATCACAGCGTAAGAAAACTCAGATAATGAGTTAGAGACATTATAAATACATTTCCCCTCTCACCTCTTCTTCAATCAGTGTTTATTAGTAGCCCAGTTGGAGGTTGGGAGAGGCACAAAATCAAATAGCTAGAAATGATGTCTTTTGACTGACTCTCTGTTTTTCCTTTCACAATTGTTCTGGGGGATGAGTTGAGAAATAGATCATCAATGGGCTATTGGCTAGAGGAGGAAGAGTCTGTCTAAATCACCCAAGTGTCTGACAGGAATTCACATACTATCATCAGATTAGGAAGGTTATATTAAAAAAAAGAAATAGAGGGTTGAAAAATGTGAGCAGTAGCCTCTAATTCATATCTGATAACTCGATGTTTTGTGACAGAATATTTAGAGACGGAAATATGTGGTGAAGACCATCTGGCCTCACCACAGGCAGAATCAATGCTTTTCTAGCTTCCGGCAGAGAGTCAAAAGCAATCAGGAATCAAGGTAAAATGTCCTTTTTTCAGGGTGAGCTCTAATTAGGGTTTTCTTCTGCCCGTGCCGAGGTGTCTTGGAGTGCTACACGTAGTCATACTTGGAAGGATGAGATTGTACCTCGTCCTCTGTGCGGGCACCCCCATCGTATATCTTGTTTTTGGTGGTGGGCCCAAAGCCAGTGCTGGCCTTGAAGCCTCCAGTCTTGTAGGCGACATTGTGGCCCGAGGCATGATAAGACACAGCTTTGTAGCTGAAAGAAAAAGAAACATTCCACAACCATAGATGTAGCTGGTAGGAGAACAAAGCACCTCATTTACCCCAGAATGTCTCAGTTTTAGCACCAAAAGCCCAGTGTCCCAGGAAACCCTTAGACCTGGGCCAACAGAGACAATTGGTCCCTCTAGGTTTTGGGACACTGGTTTTTCAGTCTCTGCGGTGGAGCAGAATTTCGTGCTTTGTATTAGAGCTGGTAGTTACTGACTACGGAGGGCCCTCTGTTAGTCAGTTAAAGTGAAGCTGAATCAGAAACAATGTCCGGGGAACAAGGTTATGCTAAAGAACCACAGAATTTTGAGCTGGAAGGTACCTACATGCAGCCCTTCTCCTCTCCTCTGTTCAGTTTATGGAGAAGGTAACAGGTCCAGAGAGGGCAAATGATTTGCTAGTGGTCGCAGGACTAGTTGGCAGCAGAACCAGACTGTGATCCAGGTCTTCCGACTCTGGGTCCGTTTATGGAGTTACAGCAAGGTTTCTCAACAGCAGTACTATTGGCTTTTGGGATGTGTGCTTCTTTGTTGTGGGGGCCGCCTGTGCATTGTAGGATGTTTGGCAACATCCCTGGCCTCCACCCACTAGATGCCACTATCATTTAGCCCCCACATCAAAGCTGCAACAACCATCCCTTGGGGCAAAATTGCTCCCAGCTGAGAGCCATTGAGTTACAGAATACTGGAGCCAGAGGGAACCCATGGGTGGTTTTTTCCCTTTCAAATAGGATCACACCTACATATGCTCAGGTGGAAATATTCCTGTTCTATTTTTTTCTGTTCCTCATAAAAGAGAAGGTTCATTCTCAACAATGCTATTCCATATGCCTAGACTGATCATTCTGGCTGCAAATTATACCTTCAAATGGGCTCAGATCAAACGTCTGCCTGCGTTGGGATGGGGAGACTCACTTGGTTTCCTCAGGCGCCAGGCCCCGGCAGGCGATGCACATCATCACGCCCCCAATTAGCGTGAGGGCTCCAGCCACCCAGCCCACGAACAGCGCCGCACCAAAGGTGTACCTGAGTGAGGAGATGATGGCTATGAATGTGGTTGATTCAACTCTCCAGGTTCCACCCACTGCATTTGGCCATGCCTGTCCTCTCTGTTTCCCTTTGGATTCTATACCTATCCCTGACCATACCCCCTGAACACACATGCCTTGGGGTCACAGCCAACTGAACAGGTGCCCTGGAGAATAGCATTGGGACTGAAGCTAGCCAGCAAAACAGCAGAGGGATTCTTGGACCTCTTAGATCACTGAGGCATAAAATTAATGATAAATCTTTAATCTCAGAGAAACATCTCAGGAAATCTCCTCTCCCTAACACCAAAGGGGAGTGTCTTGACAGTTTAACCAGAGAAATTTGAGAGAATCAGTCTCAAGTGATTATTTCTGAAGGAATTTTGGTCCCTTGAGTTCCTACTGTGGGCCAAGAAGCATTCAGCTCATCTACCTCACGTAATCCTGGCAACCACTCATGGCAGGTAGGAGTACTGTCTTCACAAAGAACTAAATTGATGTGACCATTTTACAGATGAAGAAATTGAGGCTCTGAGAGGTTAATTAACTTTTCCAAAGACCCAGGAAGAACATGGCGTTGCCAGGATTCAAACGCAGGTCACTTTGCCTCCATAGCCCTCACTGTTAATCATTCAATGATACTACCCTCTGTGCATTCCCCTTCCTCAACTTAGACACTCTTAATCAAGGTTAACAAATTTATATACCTATCTGGGACAGGAAAGAAACTTAAATGAGTAAAGTGGGCTGGGTGTAAGGAAATATTTCACTTTCTTAACTTTGTTATATGGGGTGGAAAACCATAAACATATGATAAATGACCTCAGAATTGGGCATTTGAGAGTGGTGGGGACTGTGGCACCTGGAGAGTGTGAGCCCTAGTTAAAAGGGCAGCTGTCTCTCAGCTGCAGAAATGTGGCCATATGAGAATGAGGGCCCAGCGCTACCAGATCTGATTTTCTTATGAGAAGGTGAAAAAAAGAGATGTGCATGTGAGTGTGAGTGTGTGTGCATTATGAAATCTGTGTGTAGCAGGTACAATAGTGCTCTGCCCAGGTCCGTGTCTCTCCCCCAGCTCCTGTGTTCTTCTGTCTTTACCTGCTGGTCCCTGCGACTCTCCCTGGAGTTCTGGCTTTGGTTCAGCCACTGGAGTCTCTTTCCCCACATACACAGAGGCTGACGGTTCTGAAGTATGAAAGACCCCACAGCCCCCTGGGGTCAGGTTGAGTCCAAGACTTCATCTGAGATCACCGCTTCCCTGTCCTGCTTGTCCCACCCTCTAACCTGCCTCCCTGTCCTCAATAAATCACTTGCACACAATCCGGATCCTCAGGATCTGCTTCGGAGCAATCCAACCTGAGACACTTCTAATTTTTAAAAGTCAGTGATTAATTCAGACTATAAAATTAGATGTTTATGCTAATACGTAACACCTCGTAAGCTGTGTACAGGGCAAGGGCAGCCAGTTTGTAGCTCCGGTCCAGGGCTTAGATTCTGCCAGTGTTAAACTCATTGTGGCAATGGCAGAGTCGGGGGGCAGGAAGAGGGGATACTGGGACTAAATAAGGCACTAGAACCAAAGCCCCATCAGTTGATTGCCGAGATCTTTCTTGGCAGCTGTGCAGTCTGTGTAGAGAAGATGAAGAGACAGAAAGAGAAAAAATGCTGTCCATCCATGGAAGAAAAAGTTCAGGAGGCCAACCAGAATCCTCTGGTCTTAATTTCAGGACTGAAGTTGCCTGTCCAAGGGACAGGGGCAGGTCCTAGGGAGATGGTGTGAGAGGGTGATGGCAGGCATGAGCTCTGGGTGTCAGGTGGGTGTAGGTGGCTCCGCTGGGCAGGGACAGTGACACTAGGCACATAGAAACTGTGGACAAGCTGAGCTCTTCCAATTTGTCTGCGACAGAGAAGCTTTCCAGGAAGTGGTACTTTCTAGGCTAAAACTGGGGAAGTCCCAGGCAAACCAGGATGAGTCGGTAAACTTCTAAGTTGCTCTTATAACCAAGAGAGCATGGAGGGGGGACCGTGGATGTAGATAAGGGCAGCTATAGGAATCACTTCCTTCCCATTCTTGAAGCAAAGCAGGGACATGGATGGAGATAGGAGTTCCAGGGAGTCAGAGAGTTAATGGGTTTGCCATGTCCTTGTACCCTGTCTGTATCACATGATGGTGTGGCTGAAGAAGCACCAAGTATATCTCCTCCAGAGAGAGATCACTTAGCTATAATATTTACATTGCTCTCTCAGAACAAGATCTTTCTCCTTCAGGAATTTGCTGCTGCTTCTTGCTATGAGAAATGTCCCTTTGAAGTGGCTAAATGAATACACATGTTGGAACTGCTTTTCCATCTTTTAAAAGTTCTGCCCTCCTTCAGACATCAAATTATAGTAGGGTTTCACATCCTTCTGCTACACCATTACCTCCATGAGAATGGGGACCTTGTCTTTATCTCCAGTACTCAGAACAGTTCCTGGCCCTCAGTAGATGCTCAATACATTTGTAGAATGAATTAATTACTGAACAAGAGAAAGAGTCAAGCTGAACGAGGATAAAACATTACTTTTCTCACCTAAACTGCTTCTTGCTCATTTCTATTCAAGCTTTTACCTGTCCCTAGTTAGGTTCCCAGCATGGACTGGAGATGTGGGTTGATACTCATTTACATGCCTTGGTTAATGTTGCCTGTTTCATGGCCACCACAATGGGGCCTGTGTAAGAGTGTTAGATAAATACTGTGAACTGTCGCTGTAGTTCAATGCAAATGTCAGATCAGCCTCAAGCCATACAACCAAGGATAGATATTTCACTGAAATAAAGGTTATGAATTTACAGATCATTGTTGATTTATGATATGGCATGGCTGCCTCTGATAAATTTTTGCTATTTTAGGCAGTGACAGTCACTTTAGGCATATGCGTTTAATCGGATTCTACAATCTTCACTGTGGAATCCTGAGACTTAGATTACGAAGTTACCTGGTTTGAACAGTCTGCACCATCCCACCCAGGCCAGAGTACATGTTAGCTGTAGACATCCAGAAGTTAGTAACCAGCATGTTGGCAAACACAGACACTCCAGCGATTGCACAAAGACCTGTGGATCAAGAACAAGAAAGCTCTGGAGTCAGCTTTAAAGCAATCACAATGTTTCTGAGGCAATGTATACTTAAATGAGTTTAGATGAACAGGCTACAGAACACTCCATTCCTATGACAGACAGTTAATCCAAACATTGATTGTTGAATTCCTACTATGTACTAGACATTGTGCTAGGTGCTGAGACTCTCTAATTGTGGGAGGATTTGTATACGTGCAGAAAGAGATTTTTCATGCATTTTGGAAACAATGGTTAATAGTACAAATATGTGGGGCCTGGTTCTTTGACAATGTCAAGAGCTTGTCCCTTAAAATCATTTTCTAGAATCTTACCAAAATAATGCCTTTAAGAGTTGAGTCACATGACTGCCTTAGGGTTGGGAATCTTTTTTAATGGGACTGGAGTGGCAGCTAAGAGGGAAATTCACACTCATGATAATTCTGTAGAATGGAACTGGGACTTAATCTCCGATACTGAATCTCAGTGTGAAAAGCTCTCCAAGCCTTGCTCAGAAGGGAGAAGCTGTGTTTCCTCTGCCATAATGATTTTTGCTTTGATATTCCCAGAAGCACTTTTGACAGCAGGAACCCCAGATCCTAGTTTACCTGAGATAATGAACATGATTCCAGAGGTCAATGTCATGGTGGCTTTGGCGGAGTCCTCCATGCTGCCGATGCGGATGCACTTCAGGGCGAAGATGGACACCAGGAGGCCGATGGCACCCAGGACGATGCCCACGATCATCAGGGCTCGCACTGCCTGCAGCATGGCTGTAGGTCGAGGGGCAAGACACAAGCAGACAGACAAGATCACCTCCACATGATTGATCAGGCTCTGGTTTAATAAAATCAAGCAACCACAACCAGCCAGCACCAAACTTCTGAGAAACAGCAAGTCCATAAACCATGACGCGAACCTTGTTATTGTCAAGGGATGTGGAATTGTGGGAATTGCAAAACCAGCACCTACAATCCTCTGATTGATGAAGGACATGCATACAAATGCCTGTAGAATGAGAAAATTATGGACAGTTGGAGCTGGGAGGGTCAATGGAATTTATCTATTTCATTTCCACATTTTAAAGCTTGCTATTCTGGGGACCAGGAAGGAGAAATGGTGTGACTAAGGCGACATTAAAAATTATTGATAGACCTTATAGTAAAACTGAGTTGCTCTGACTTCTAACCCAAACATCTGTTTTCTCTAGTCTTTCCATGTGGGCTCAATGTTTCATACAGTTGTGTTCACTTTAGGACAACCCAGTATTCATTTACAGCATACAATGAAGCAAGGTCACTAAGTGATATAGCAAGGACACTGTATTTTTACCTCCTTCCAAAAAGACTACTAAGGTCATGGAGAGCTATAGGTTTTGGGTACATATAAAAATATACCATATCAACCTCAGGTCTTTCAACATGACCACAGTTTACCAGCAGTTTCCTTTCTAGCATCAATGGAAGCTGTAGGTCCTTCTGGACTCTCTTGCAGTGACCTTCCTCCACATATATCCAAAGTGGTTTCTAGGGTGTTCTTAAAGTGCAGTGACTGATCTCAATACTTTTCTACTGAGCCCCATGACTAGGCATGAGATGGCAGTAATTAACAGGGCAGACATGGTCTTTGCCCTCATGGAGCATCTACTGAAGTGGGAAAGACAATCAGTAAACATGTCCACTGCAAGCATAACGAATCTTACAAAAGGAAGGCAAATGAATCCTTGATGTCTTCCAGAGGAAAAGGCTCCTAGCATGGGGAGTTCTAGTAGAGCAGGACTGAAGAACAGGGGAAGAAAATGGAAAGCTCCATTCTACTCTAGTTGACACAGCAATTGCTACTTTTGATTGAAAGCTATTAAGGGTTTTTTCAGACATTAAAAAATATAACCCACATGAAAACTCCTTGCAATGAAAGCAATATTATTACCTCAATTTCATAATGGAAGAAATTGAGACTCAGAGGTTAAGTAACCTGCCCAAGGACACACAGCAAGGGAAAAACAGAGCTGGGGTCAAACCCAAAATTCTCTCAAATGCTTACTTTCTCATACAGTGCACCATTTTGAGGTACCTTATCCTGGAACACCTGGCAGAGGTCTGGCTGCCGTCAAGGTACAGGGACCTGTATGCTCCTAACAGAATGCATCCTCCAAACTTGCAGTCTTGGCCATAAAATGTCATCTGCTGAAATGGATGCTAAGAAGGAATAAAGGAATATTCTCCAAAAATTATCTTGGGGAAAAACCTGTCCCAGGAGATTATTTATAAATGTGACTCTAGAAACAAGGGTGGCGCCCTGGGAGGGAATTCTCTCCAATCTGTTTGGAAAGATTTTCATCTCAAGTATGGGCAATGTCAGTGGAGCTGCCAGCTATTCACCCTAAGGTATGTATCATGAAGCAATTTGTCATGATGGAAGAAATGGCAATCAATGAAATATATTGAGAAAGAATAGGTAGATCATGCAGAATTCATTAAAGAGCCTCTGCAGTGTCTGAGGAATGGAGGCCCTTTTTTATTAGGTATCTCCCTGTGTAGAGATGATGGTATCAGCTACTCTAGTTCTGTGCCACTGACCTCCATTTACTAGGTTCTGAGTTTCTTCTCTCTAAAGAAACTTCTGATTTTAACTTTGCTTCTCTCCTGGGAAGATAATTCTACAAGCAGTCATTATCAGTCTTGGTCCTATTAGCAACTATATTTCCAGAGTAGATGTGTTGGTTTATGATGTGGATCAATCCTCCGGGTTCTGACCATTCATTCCTGGGAGAATTGGCAACAGTGTCATCTTGGATTTGCAGCTGAATTCTGATGCTAGAGCCATGGTAACCCCAATAAGGCAAAGAGAACTCATGAGGGCCTTGGAATGGCCCTTGAACTCATCCCTAATATAGGAGGGCTCTAGTGTGTCACCTGTGACCTCCCAAGCCTTGCCTGATAGCTTTTCTGGCCCCATAGGATACTGGTAACAAGCACCCTGTTCATTCTCTAATTGGTGAATGCAAGCATGTGTCACCTACTTGTGTAGTCATTTAAATCTTTCTGTATTCATCCAGCACATGTTGGTGTACTCTCAAAGTCAAATAACACATTCATATGCTCAACCAGTCAACCACCCAACTAGCTAACCCACCAAACAAACAATAATCAACCAAGTAGGATAAAGGATGTGTCAGTCTCATTCTACTTTTGCATTCATTTATTCATCAAGTATTTTAAAGCTCAAATTTTCTGCAAAACCCTTTGCTAGATGCTGTAGGAGGTATAAAGTTTCATAAAAAAAATAGTCTTTGCCTTCAAGCAACTTAATAAACTGAGAAGATTACATTTTTACTGGAAATTCTGAACCTCTAATTTTTTTCATCTTGGGAATACCTTGGTTACATAATCATAATAGAACCACTTCCTAATAGCAGCTTGTGCTGTAGCTCTAATTCTCTTTAACACACACAATTAAACCATAAACCTGTGGTTCAGGACAGCTATGGAGAAGACATTTGTGGGACAGTCCAAGAGTTCAAGAAATAGCCTCAAAGCTGTTCTGTTTTTGGACGTTGCTACCAGAAAACTAGATATATGAGACGAAGAAGGGTCTTTGAATTTCCCTCCACCTTGTCCCCATGGGCCTCTCATGAACTTCAAATCTACCCAGGAACCTGTTAGAGGTTTTAAAAACTGCTTTTGTTCTGATATTTTAAGCCTTAAGCTATTCAGAGAACCAAATCATTTATCTCTTTTATAAAGCACCCAGCAAGGCATCTGGTTAACACAACCAAAAAGTTATCAACCAATCAACCACCCAACTTGCTAACCCACCAAACAAACAATAATCAACCAAGTAGGATAAAGGATATCTCCTCCTCATTCTATGAAAAATTACACTTATTCCAGACTCTTGGCAAGGATGGGGGTCACTGAATCTCTTTTGATTGAGTGATTCTAATGTTTATTCCTGAAAACATAGTGTGTGCTGTGGCTGTGGCTGAGGTATGTGATCTTCCCTGACACTGTTGGTTGAGAAGGGATGGCAATGCTGGCAGGTGGAGAGAGAGAGAGAGAGAGAGAGAGAGAGAGAGAGAGAGAGAGAGAGAGAGAGAGAGAGAGAGAGAAGAGATACATAAATTGGTTGCCAATGCCCTGACTGGGAATGCAACCCGCCACCTTTCAGAGCACAGGACAATGCTCCAACCAACTGAGTCACACCAGCCAGGGCTTTCCTATTCTTTCTTGACCTCTGGATTTCTGATGAACACTGGCACCTTCTTTGAACCAGGGGTCCACCTTGACCTGAGTTTCTTTTCATATCTGGAATCTCCTTCTAGCTTACTTCCACCCCTTTCTTTTAGCCTGCAGTTGGAAAACACACAACGTTGTTTTATATCTTGTGGGGCCACTGTCAGAGCCACCATTTGGCCTGGATGGATGGACCAAAGTCTTCCATGCTTTGGAAACTCCTTGGGAAGTTCTTCTGAGAGTGGAAGCTGTGATGGAGGCAGATGCCAGGAAGTAGGAGGAAATATTCTCTATCACTCATTGCTAGAATCCCCCTATGTTTAGTAATGACCATGGAGGTATATGGTTGTGATCTACACTTCCTTTCCAATTAAAAGATTCTACCATCTGGGATTCTAATCCTTTTCCATAGACAAGTAACCAGGGAAACTGTTCCTAAAGGAGGTAGATTTTTCTTTTAGCCACTTTGTTTCTTTTTTGATATTCTGAGCAAGAGGCATAGGCTTATCAGCTGATTACAGGTGAGTCAACGGGTTCATAGACTGATTCCCTGCACCAAAGGTGTGACTACAGCATTCTTTCCAATGAACAATGGGGTATTATCAGACATGAAGGGTGGGCAGGATTCAGGGCTGACAGAAGCAAACAGAAAAATGGGAACTCAGTGTTATTTCTCTGTTGCAAAATTTCTTATTTCTCTAAAATGAACTGGCAGGCCAGGTGCTTTCAGGTGTGATTCCCAACCTGGCTGCACCTTAGCATTTCCTGGGGGAAAGTTTTAAAGAAATATTGTTTGACCCCATCCCTAGAAATTTTCATTTAATTGCCTAATAACAAAATTTCAATTGTTTAATTTGGGAAAATAGACCTCAATAGGGCTCAGAAGGAGGTGCTCGGAGTGGGGAGTTGAGAGGAAAAAGTTCCCAGTGGCTGACATCACTGAGCTGACTAGGGGTGGGGTGGGGCTGATGAGATAGCAAGTGACTAGGAGCCAAAGGCCTGGACCTGGGGCTCTTGATAGTGGCAGGGTGGGGAGGGGAGAGGACCCATACCTTCAGGTATAGCTTGGCTTCAGATTGGACGCAGGAAGAACAGGTGAAGGAGTCCAAAGGATCGGAGCCCAGAGGAGGGAAATCTGAGGTCAGACCTCAGAGGCGAGGTCCTTCCTAACAAGGTGAAAGGCCTAGATTTTCCAAAGATCCCAGGGAACCAATAGGGAGGTCTTTTGTATCTCATGAAATCCTACAGAATAATGTGATGCCAGGTAAGTTGTTGGGAAAGTCATTTAACCTCATTGAGCCTAGTTTCCTCAACTCTGGAGTGGGATAGAAATATCTCTTGCATAGAGATGTTGTGAGGATCAGATGCTACTTGGCACCAGCATAGAACTAAGCCAGGCTCAGTAAATATCAGTTCATTTCCCCCCAAAATGAAGTTGCCTCTTTCTAACACCTCATGGCTTTGGCTTGTACTAACTATGTACAGACCTGAATCCTCTCACATGGTGATAAAACATGGTTGAGGATCTGAAAAAGCCACGGGTGAAGGAGTGTGAATGGCAACAGGGGAAGAGAATTTGAGAGGAAAAAAAAGGAAGAGAAAATTCTGGATCAAGGAAGGAGGTAAGATCAGGGAAATTGGGCTCAGGATTGGCTGGCAATGAACAGGGTAGGTAGGTGATGGGTGAGGCAGTGTAAGTGGCCTCCATCCTCATCGCCCTTCTTTTTCACCTCTAAGGTGGGGTCCAACTAGGTAACTCTGACAATGCATGTCCCCACCAAGAAATGATGCCCTTCCAGTGACTAGTCCATGTTAGGGCATGATGCTTTGTGGGTGGCTGCCCTGCGACCAAAACAACAACTTCCACAACCACAAGCTGAGGAGGCACTCTGAGTCCTGGGTCTACATAGCTCTGATCATTGAAAAGTCAGGGCAAGTAGCCTCGTTTTTATACCTAAGATACAGGTTCTCTTGGGCTTTGTGTTCTCAGTTCTTTGTGGGATTTCCTTCAATGTACAATAATGCGTACACATTTAGATGTTTGTCCACATATTTAAAAAGGCTAAAACATCATTTTGCTTTTGAAAAAAGCAAACATAGCTTGACCCAAAACCAAGAGGCTGCCCCAGATCTCATTTCGACTTTATAACTAACTTATAATCAGTTCACCTCCTAGGGCCAGTTTCTTCCACCAGACATTGGGTAAAGACAACTGGTTTCACAGGCTCATGAGCAGCAGACTTTATGTGAAACTGCCAGCCAATCATAAGAAGAAGCAAACAAGGCAGCTCCTTTAGAAAGGACACTGAAGAGCAGTTTCCTATTTTTTTCCTTAAGGGTTTTTGCTTTAGGGTTTATGAAATTGTTCTCTGGGTTAGATGTGGTTTAATTAAAATCCATTCCTGTGTGTGTAAATATGATCAACAGTTTGATAGGGAACTCCCTAATTCTTTTTGGCTATTGTGTTTTCCACATTGAGGTAGGAAGGGGGAGATGTCACCAGTTGCATGAAAAAGAAATCAAGACACCCAGAGCCTGCAGAGGGGCTGAGAATCTGTGAAGTGTTCAGAACAGAGGTGGAATGGGGAATAGAAAGGAGAATAAAGGGCTCTAAATAATCCTTACTTTGGATATTTGGATTCATAAAAGGTGTTTGATTTTGGAGAAGAAAAGAAATCTGAAAGATGAAATGTCTGGGAGCTTTGGGTGGTGTAGACATGACAGTAATGATTTAATGACACCTAGAGCTAGAGCTAGGGCTTGTAAATGGGCAGAGCACTTTCACACAAATGCCTTCTTGTGAGGCATTTCCCAGACGAGGAAAGTGAGGTCGAGAGATGTAGGTGGATAAGCTATGCCCTTGATTCCAACTCACCTGCCTCTAGCCATTGGGCCTGCCACCGTATTGAATTCAGTCCAAATATTTGCAAACACATTAGAAAAATATTACTTAACTATGGTGTCATCATGGAGCCACAGACATGAGTTTGCCAGGTTTCTTTGCCTCCTCTTCACCTGATCATTGAGTAGCCTTTGCTTTTCCTCCACTGTCTCCAGGGAGGGGAAATGGGAAAGACACACAAGTCCTCTACTCTTCACATTTAGAACTCCTAATTGTTCATTGTTAACAATATCACTATAAATGGGCCAAGGCTACTTAATGTAACCCCTATTCTTAATGTGCTCAAGTCCAGATCAATTTCTTTAATTCCAAAGGCAGCCCCTTCTACATGGAGCATAGAAATAGAGCCTGAGTATGTGGCAGGGAAAGACACAGTCTTGGAAGTCTTTCAGCCTTGGGTTCATATCCTGCTTCTGCCATCTTCTATCCATGGAACTTGAGCATGTTTGTTACCTTGACCCACTCTCTGAGGCTCAGTTTCCACTTTTGTAAAATAAAGCTAATACATATTTCCTTGTATTGTTGTGAAGATTAAACTGGAGAATCAATGTGCAGTCCACTAACTGGCAGCTGTTTTTATTTCTAGGTGCTGTCCTTGGAGAACTACATGCTACATTGACTATTTGGAGTACAGTGAGGAAATCTTGGGCTATAAATTATACAGAGCTGCTACCAATGCTATTTACCTCATTAATATAGCCATAGGTTACACAATACAGCTAGTTGAATGGAATGAAATTATTCAATGGCTGTAAGTTCCAACTAAACATGATTTTTTTGGTTTTGCTTTTAAACTTTTTTTTCTTCTTTATTGATTTTTAGAGAGAGAGGAAGGGAGAGGGAGAGAGAGATAGAAACATCGATGAGAGAGAACATCGATTGGCTGCCTCCTGCATGTCCCCCACTGGGGACTGGGCCCACAACCTGGGCATTTGCCCTGACCAGAAATCGAACTGGCGATGCATGGATCAACACTCAACCACTGAGCCACATCGGCCGGGCAAAACATGATACATTTTTATCAGATAAATGAAAAGTTTAGTAAAGTTTTGCAAGAAAAGAGCTTATACTTAAGAGGAATTAAATACTTGGTAGTGATTATAATGATTATTAACTGAAGTATTACAATAGTATCTGCCTCATGCCTTAATAGCACTTTAAGGCTTACGTCTCTGCTGAAAGGTGGTATTCCTGTGGGGGTCTAGGTAAAAAATTCCCTGAAACCTTCTATTTCTATCTCCAGGCATTTCATCCAGCTCCTCTGCTTCAGGTCTCTCTTCCCTAGGCCCCTTCATGCTCAAGAAAATGCTCTTCACAGCTGTTTCTGATGGCTGAGTCCCACCTGGGTGCTAGGTCCTGACTGGTTGATGTTACTCCGTTCAGCTCCCTTAGAGCCTCACAAGTTTCCAGAAGGCCTCCTTGGCCTCTTCCCTGGTTGCTTCATCTCCTTATATTCCTGCCTTCAACTTTTTGAGTTTCTTTTTAACCTTTTCCTCCTGGTAATATTTCCACCCATCTCTTACTTCAGCCAGCCAAATCTTAAGTCATCCAACAAGTATTTGCATTTTGGGATGCCAATGTACACTGTAGTCACTCCTGCTGCTTGAGAACTGGCTATTTTAAAATCCACACTGTTCTCTGCAGCCACAAATTATCAAAGATTTAAAGTATCTCCTTTTTTGCCAACCAAGTCCCAAGAAATGTCTTTCCTGGCTTTTGGTGGAATCCTGTTCCCCTGACCCTGGTGGGCAGGGCTCGGGTACACCTTGTGATGGCTGCCTGGAGTTTCTCAGCTTTTCAGATTTGTGAGCATAGTCATGAGGAGGGAATATGCTCAATGCTATCAGAGTGCTCTGGGTTTGGTACAGAGCTTTGTGGGATCCTATTCAATATGGGGATGTGAGGTGGCTTCAGGGAAGAGGTGGTATTTGATCTGGACCTCATACAAGGGGAGATTTGTGGAGATGGCAGTTGGGGTGGCAGTGGGGGTATTTGGGCCATGAGAGCAATAGGTATCTAGGACCAAGCCCAGAGTATAATAAATGGACAGGGAGAAGCCCAGGCTACGGCAGGGGAATAGAAAGAGAGGTCAGGGAAGGTAGGTGAAGGATGTAGGAGGGCCTGGGTGTCAGGCTGTCATGTCTGCACCTGATTAAACTGGGACTAGGGAACCATGAGAGTTGTTTGGGCTTTGAAATGTCTAAGGAGATGAGAACTGAGAACTGGAAGTTGGTGATGGGAAGATTCTGCCTGACCTTCCAGTCAAAGGAGCAGACACTCTAAAGAGATGACGAATAGACACCAGATTGAGAAAGGTTGAGAGTGAGGTGGTAGAAAAATTTAGTCTTTTGATTTGTTTGTCAGTGACCCAAGGAGAGACAGAACTTGACAATGACCAGAATGAAGGGAAGATTTTCCAGGAAAGGAGGATGTCAGCATAAGTGAGGAGGAGAGATGAAAAAAGCAAGAAGAAGAGGGGCTGATCAGCTGGATGACAAGACAGGGTGCTGTGGGGCCTAAAGAGCCCAGGTGGAGGGGTCAGCCTTGGATGGTTGAGAGAGAGGGGATCTCATTCTGCAGAGAGTAGAAATGTCAAGGGGGAGAGGAGGAGAGTTTCCCTTGGTAAAATAGGAAAGACAAATGAGAGTGGCAGCAATGGGGTTTGGCCATTTAGGAGAGTGGAAATATTTCGGCGATCCATGCATGGAAAGATAAAGAATGAGCAAGAGGTTCATAATGTGTGGTGAGGCTCTGTGAAGAGGTTACTGAGCATCAAGTAATGGGATGTCATACCCTAATTTTGCATATAAGGTTAATCTTTTTTCTTCATTTAATAGTCAAAATTAGATGTAGCAGTAATTCAACAATCCATGGTCTTACATCAATTCCCTTCTGACCTGTTACATCACACTATAACATAATCCCTCCTTCATGGGACTCCTTTCTTCCCCCCGGCCAGGTTCTACCTTCCCCGCTTCCCTAAGCAGGTCTGCCATGTAGTCTGTGGTCCTGTCAGTCCTGCAATACCAGTGGCTTCCAAAAATGGAGTAAATAACCCAATTCTTCTGCTCTGTCACCCATCTTCTATTTCTTTCCGAAAATAAAAAAGAATTAGTTAAATTGCTTTTCTCAATTCAATTTCAAGGGCTTCACAGGTTCTTAACAGTTTCAAGCAAATTTATTTCCATCTACCTATTCACAAGGTGTTTGTTTCAGAGAGGCAACACTCAACACTGTTTTCCTTTCCTCACCAAACTTGCATCCTGGACATTCCTTGGAGCCACTGTTTAGCCCGACTTTTCTTTTTCTTTTTCTAGACACAAGTAGAGTGCCCATAAGACCCAGAATGCAAAGTTCCTATGATGCATATTTAGTTCATCTTTATGGGTGAAAGAATGTCACTTTTATAGTTATATTTAAATTCTGACATTATTATAATGTAATTATAATTCTACAGTTATATATGTTTATGGATGGATGGATGGACTAAAAATAGATGAATGGGTGAGTTAATCATTTAGAATAAGTGATACATTTTGAATCACTGAAGAATGAGTGAATAATTTTTGCCAGTTTCTTCACCCTGTACACCTCTAAAGTCCTGAATGTATTTTCTAACTATATACTTGAACCCTGATTGTGAAAAGTTGAAATATTCTCTACCTTACAAGAAATCTATAGTCCAAACGGGGAGGCAAGTTAAACCACATTAACCAAACCATAAACATGGGAATCAAGTGAAAGATTATGGGAACTAGACTTGGAGTGCTGCAGGCATTCAAGGAATGGTGAAGTCTGTTCTCCAGTTCAACATACTTGCCACTTCACCTCTGATGCAGAAAGACAAGGAGAAGGTAGAGCAAATAAGAACCAGAGTAAGTGGGCTAGGCCATCCAAACAGAAGACAGTGGAGATCAGAACGGGGTTAGGAGGGAAGCTCAGGACTTTGAGCCCTTCTGGGTTTCATCCAGTGACGTATGCATTCATCCATTGTTCACAGTCCTAACACATATTCACTCTTGATGCCTGTGATGGTTATTTTTATGTGTCAACTCGGCAAAGCTATAAAATTATATTCTGACATACATAGTTTTTTAGGAGCGCATACCAGAACTTCCCACCACAAAAGCAGAAAAAGACTATAATTTAATGGCAATATTTTTTTTTTAGCACCTACAGAGACCCAACTTTTCAAAGACAAATAGAATTGAATTGAAAATGAAATAAAATGAACTCTTAATAAACGTTTTCAGCTGTAAGACAATATTCATCATCCTACTTCCCTTCTTCCATGTATGTGCAGACAGGAGCAAGTCACGTGCACATACACGCACACAGTTCATTTTCTCCTCGAGGAACACTAGTCTATTCTAGTATCACGAACATGGCCTTAAAATAGACCCATTCTTTTCAGGACCTGCTTCCTCACTACTAACTCCTTTGACTCGAATATGAATTCTCCGATTTTCTCCCCTATGCCCATCGCCCTCTTTGACTCGGGGCCAACTTCTCTTATGCACACCTTGTATTCTGAGCCAACCCTATTCAAAGGCTTCCCCAGCGGCAGTGGGAGCTCGCAGGCCGTGCCTGCCTCACCGGCTGGGGCCCCCGGGTGCGGCCCGGCGCCTACCTGGAAGGCCCAGGATGGTGAAGTAGGGCCGGCATTCGGTGAACCCCGAGCTCTGCTTCACGCAGCTCCGCCAGAGCCCTTCGTACTGGAACACCGAGGTGACCGGGTTGTCGTACAGGTCCTGCGTGCTCCACATGTCCATCCCCGTGGAGACGATGCAGCCCAGCAGGCCCAGGATGGACAGGAGGAAGCCCACCACTTGGCACGTGGTGGTGGACATGGCTCTGGGCCTCTGGCGCTCTGGCCGCCGTCTTGGGACCAGCTGCCACCTTCCTCCTGCGGGAGGTGTGGGCCTCGCGTGCTCCGGAGGGGAGCCGCTCTAATCAGATGGTTTCCCTCAGCTCTTGGTGTTTGCTCACCGTGTTTTCCTTAGATAGTTCAGTTTCACTCTTGGTTCAAGGGCATTATTTTTTCATTTGTTAGGGAAGCGGCCCCAAGAGGCACTTGTCCTGCGGATCTGCGCAGGCCCAGCTGGTCTGAGAGCAGGGCGGGCTGAGTGGACACGCGCCCCAAGGCTGTGCCCATCCCGGGCTCCGGCTCTGCCCCGAGCACGCCGCCACCGGGGTGAAGCTGAGTGTCCAGCACCACTGAGAACCCCCAAGCCCTTCCTTTAAACTCTGCTCATCTCGGGAAACCACCTAGGCTGACCTCACTTTAAAAAAGTGGCCCCACGAATCTCTGTCTTAAACCAGACTTCCACATTTTCTCCTCTCAACTCATAAACCACTTTTCACTTATACCTTTCCATTTTAATCTTACAGAAATGAGTAAGGCAGTGTTATTATCCATATATATATATCCGTATATATTTTTAGGGGGAGGAGGAGGGAGTGAGTCAAGTGAGGTACAAACAGTTTAAGGAACTTGTCCAAGTGTCTTGAACCACAGATGCTTTACATCGGCAAAGGTGGAGGTCCCCCCTTAGCGTCCTCCCTGGTGGCCTTTCTCTTCTTCTATATGGAGAGCCAGGGGCAGACTAAGTTGTCCCCACTTTTGAGAACAGAAGGCCAAATCCTAGAGATATGTTCCTGGTCCGCAGGTACTGGGACTGGGATGAAAAGACGTGAGGCACCTGTTGACCCTTGTCTGACGGTTTCACTCAGGCCACAGGAACCCCGTGAAGACCACGTGGCCGCCACAGAAGGTTCCACAAAGGCCAGAGGAGGGACCCAGGCTGGCTGGACCCTGACCTGGTTACTGAGAGACCTGGGATCTGCTCCTGCCACTTTCACTAACACTCGGCGTGCTGGGTGATTTAAGGCCAACTGCCCAGCTCCTGCAGGTCACATGTCTTCATCTGTAAGGTGGGGCCTAAACGAGGGCACTTCAGAGCCCTTTCAGATCTTACATACTGTCTTCACATTTGGCAGAAAAATATTCACTTCAGTTGATAAACGTATCAGGAATTATATAATCACACAAAAGAGAGATTTGGCCAGAGATCAGCCATTGCATTTTGTCTACGCAGTTTGATTTTGCTAGAGAATTAATCGAACTGTGCCTCTTGCCTCTGAATTCAAATACATTTTAGTGAGAACTTCTTTAAATCTGTATTTCAAGGCCCTGAAACACGCGCGCGCGCACACACATACACACACCCCAATCTCTAACTTATACAAATTCTCCAGGAAACAAGTCTTAGCATCTGGACATTTCAATGTTATCTTGGGTGCACCCAGCCACAACTCTCACAGCTTTATTCCCAGCAAACACAGAAAGCAAATATGGAAGGTCTCCTTCCTAATTTGAATGGAGGCAACACTTCCCTCAACCACACACCTTGCCTTAGGTTCTGTGGTCAGGGTTAGTAGAGACTGAAGCATGAGCCAAAAGGAGAGAGTAAGCAAGAGTCATGTATAACTAAGGTGATCAATAGTGTTGGTAGCTCTATATCCCCTGAACTGAGCTACAAGGCCATGTCTAAAAGGGGCGGGGACAACTAGAAGAAGTGACTGTGTCTCTGCTGGTGGACAGGGATTGACCAATTAGTTTGGAAAATGTTTGAATAACTCAGGAATGATTCTGTCATTGTTCCTGGGGACAAAGTCCATTTTACTCTTATTTCGACCAAGACACAGGCTTTTTGTTCATAAAGAAATATAAGAGTTTGGTTTCAAGTTGTTCATTTTATGACATTTGTCCAACAACCCGCTGCCCATTACATTGACTGTAATATCACCAAAATAATAAACTGATAATGGAAAAATTTTAAAAATAGGTTATTTACAAGTTATCTATTCTCACTACCATTTCCTTATGCAAATGTTTTCATGCAAAATTTCAAGACAAAGGAAACATTATTCAGGTATAATGAATTAAGCTTACTTTCTTATTTGAAATGGTGACAGTGAGTTTATTTTTTGGAAGAAGGAAAAGTTAATTTTAAAGAATAAACTAAAGCCACCTCTACCTAGGCAGAATACTGAATGAGTAGAGAGAAATTGTAAGTCTACATGCTTTTTTAAAAAAAATCCTCACCCGAGGATATTTTTCCATTTATTTTCAGACAGAGTGGGAGGGAGGGAGAGAGAGAGAGAAGCATCGATGTGACAGAGACACATTGATTGGTTGCCTCCCGCACAACCTTGATCAGGGCTGGGAACTGAACTGAAACTGAGGTACGTGCCCTTGACCAGAATCAAACCCGTGACTCTTGGGTCCGCAGGCCAACACTCTAACCACTGAGCCAAACCAGCCAGGCCTACATGTTTTTTTTTTATGTGAAATAAATATTGACATGTTTTAAAACATCTTAAAGATGGGAGTTTTCACTTCCTGGTGAGTTTCTGGGCTCTGAAGTGAGTGGACCTCTGCCCTGTCACTGCCAAGAGTGAATGGGGTCCCTGGGAGAAAAAGCTGGCCTCATTTATGGCAATAGGTTTTCAAAAATATATATATTAAATGTATCTCTGAGAATAATACTGATAATTCATGGTCTGATTATAATAATATATAATAATAATGTTCATTTGTGATCTGATTCTGTTTAACAATAATGTAATATTGTTGGTACAACTTTGTTTAATCACCTTTAAAATAGAGAAAAATGTTTGCTGACTTTTTAGGGAAAATCATCTCTATATTCAGGGTTAAATATAGTTCTGGCAGTGCCATTTCAAGTTATATATTTCCAGGAGTTTATATTTTTTTTACTGATAATGGAGAAGACATTTCCCCCAGCTCTGCTTTACCATTTTTTAGTAATATAAATATAAATCATGTATGGTAGGTAAGCAAAAATGGTGGTCAAATGGCAATATAAAATAACATATGGGTGGAGTAAAATCAGTATACTAGTAAGAAAAATAACTGATACATCTATTAATTTCAAAAGTATATTACCACATTGTACAGGGTGGGGCAAAAGTAGTTTTACAGTTGTTTGCTAAATGATGCAGTAATTAATAAATAAATAATAATACAATAATAAACTCTGTGTTTTTCGTACTCACAACTGTAAACCTATTTTTGTCCCACCCTGTATATCCCTAATTTCTGATTCCACCTTTTGATGCTCATAACAGAAAATTTGGAAGTAGTGATAACTTTAACAAATCACTCACAATTTTAAATCCTAGACAAAATATTTGGAATACTTCCTTTTTATCATTCTCTGTATATAATTTTTACCCGATTAAGAGATTATACCATTTGATGTTTTGCTCTTTTCACTTAATTGTATATATGTGCAATTAAAACTCTTTGTAAACATCATTTAATATATTTAATATTAAACATTTCATTTGATATGAGCAACATAGTACTTTAATAGGAACCTATTCGTATTCCATTACACAGAAGTGCTATTATTCATCTAAACATCATCTATTCCTTTTAAAATTTATTTTATTTTTAAGTTTTGTTTTCAATTACAGTTGACCTTCAATATTATATAAGTTTAGACATTTATATAACTTACGAAATGATCCCTCTAGAAGCTGGGACCAGGCACAAGGGGCCTTGGAGATGGAGTCCCAGTCCCCAATTCAGGAAGGGGAATCTTGGGGCTAAAAAAAGGAAGTGACTAAAGTCTGGGCCTCCTGAGTCCTGTTACTGCGGGTGATTGAGACTCAATGCCATTGCTCACATAGAAGTTATTTTAAAAATGTGCCCCTTGGGGAGAATTGGGCACCATCCAGGGGAACAGGAGCCCTGACAGCTCCAGAAAGCTCCTCTCCCTAACGTCCTGCAGTCCTGTTCTTACTCTGGTGGTGGGGGCTGTTGCTCTTTCCTCCCCAGCGGTCCTTCTGTGGTGCCCCAGGCAGAGGCCCAGTGTCCCCAACCAGCCTGCCAGTCACCAGCCCTTACCTGGCAGCCCCAGCATGGTGAAGTAGCCCCGGCACTCAGTGAAGCCAGAGCTCTCTCGGACACAGGAGCGCCACAGCCCTTGGTAGTTGAATACAGCTGTCACCGGGTTGTTGTACAAATCCTGGGTGCTCCACTGGTCCATGCAGGTGGCGGCAATGATGCCCCCAATCCCGATCAGTGAAACCACAAACCCCAGGCCTTGGCAGGCAGTCACGGCCATGGTGGGGTGCAGCGTTGACACAGAGCACCACACGACAGAGGGACAACACAGTTCTGAGACTGTTGAGTGTAGGATGGGGTTTTCTCGGAAAGGCGGTGCATACGTCACAAATGGGCTATGAAATGGAGGAGGGGACTCAACAGTGCCACTTGGCTCACCCTACTCCTTTATCTGCCCACATGAGATAATTTCCACAACATGGTACCAAGACCCATTTGTTTTCCACCATATGTACACTCGCCTCACTGTTTACCTTGTGAGGGAGTTTCTCTCCTGATTAGCCAGCTTTCCTCCTGCAGAGGGTAAAGCAAGTGCGGAGGGCGCTGCCTGGAAGGCCGGTAGGTTGGCCAGGCAGGGCCTCCAGTAGCTGAGCCACAAACACTTGGAGATAAAAGGGCTTCGTCCTGTGGCCCTCCCAAGGTGCCACTGCTGCTTTCATTTAAAAATGTAGGTAACACTGGTTAGGAGGCAGGATGAAGTACGCGTTAATCACGGTAGCTGCATTCTGTAGAGTCACCAGGAACACTAAATTAGCAAATACTGAATCATTGCCCCTAGGGGAAATACAGGGTTAGGTTCCTGAGAGCCTCTGGTCACATTTTCATCAACCGATGAATAAATAATCTTGTTTTATGAGTGTTTCTGTTTAAAGAAACCCTATTTCCTATTTATTGTTGATTCATTAAACTGAACTAGTGGCCAACGGCGCTGTACCTCATGCTTTTCTCTGTAAGGCGCATAATAGCCTTTTGGAGCTTGGAAACACTAGACAGCACTTTGGCACTAGGATTGGGGGCCATTTTAAACAGATAAATGTATTTCACAAAACCGTGAAAAACATGGCACTAAATACACTGTGAGAAGGATGCCAGACTACAGCCGGAGGGCTGACACAGGAGGGCGGGGTTTCTCCTTGTTCCCTGTCAGCTGAGAGCCGGCACCTGCAGCAGCTCAAACTCTTTGCCCTCTGCATACGCACATGCCCAGTAATGGCTGAGCAAGTGATTTGAGTATTGATTTTGGGGCTAAAATAAATTTTAGTGAGTAGCTAAATTTGCAAATATGAATCTGCAAATAACCGACGGCAGTTATTTGATGGAACTGAGTAGTTAACGTAGTCAAGCTGTCTACAGCTTCTGTGGCTTTGACTCTGCCTTCAGCAGAGAGACCACGGAGGAGGGAAGGCAGCAGAGGTAAGAACAGGAAGGCCGCTGGGCTTTGGGGCTAGACAGTCTGCTGAGTAGCTGTATGGGACAACAGCTAAGTCACTTAACCTCTCAGTCTCATCGTCTTCATCTGTAGAAATGAGATAATAACTGTTTTATCTTCCTGGATTGTTTTGTAGATCAAATGTGATTATGCGTGTGAAATGCTAAGCATTGCTTGTGGAGCAATATACTCAGAAAATAATAGCAAATAGAGTCGGGCCTCTGTATCCGTGGGTCCTAAATCTACAATTCAATCAACCTCGGATGGAAAGTATTCAGAAAAAAGTTATGTTGTTGCTGATGTGTACTATGTAGTTAAGCCTTTGGTGGTAGTATCTGTACTGAACATGTAGAAACTTGTTTCTTGTTGTTATTCCCTAAATAATACAGTATAAAACTATTTCATAGCATTCACATGGTATTAGATATTATAAGTAATCTAGAGATGAGTAAGCATATGGGAGGATGTGCATAGGTTATATGCAAATACTACACCATTTTTTATAAGGGACTTGAGCAACCATGGAATTTGGTATCTGTGGGAGTCCTGGAAACAAACCCCTGTGGATACCTATGATGAATGACTGTATTACTAGGGAAGTCTGATAGTAATATAATCACCAAATTAGTCAATCAGTCTCACACTGTATTTTTTCACATCAATCAGGAACTAAACCCCAACTTCTCACACAAAGTATCTCTAGTTATAGAAAGGCTTTTAATTTTTTTTTTTGGTTCAAATATTATTCTACATCCTTTGAACCTGGATTCAAGTCTCAACTCTTTTTACCAACTCAGAGAACTATAGTATACATTGTTGACTAATACTTCTGTGTCTCAGTTTCTCCAATTTTATAGTAAAGGCTCAGAAACTTCATAAGTCTAAAAATGAGGAACCCCTTTCTTTGTGATATTGTCAGGAAGACTAATATGTCAAGCAGATAAAAGTGTGTGTGTGTGTGTGTGTGTGTGTGTGTGTGTGTACTTGTATGGCAGTCTGACAAGAGGAGACGGTTGTACTACTCTGGTTTATAAGATGGAGGGAAGTGTCTGCCCACTTTTCTCTCACTCCCTGGGTCATTTACTAGAATCCTGTAGAGCATCAGGGAACATAATTTGAAAACCACTGGACAGGATTCATTCAATAACTGATTTGACAATTCACAGAGTGAAGGGATGGACCAGAAAATTCAGCTCATTGGCCCAGGGAGAAAACAAGGAAGCTTGTTAGGCTTAGTCTGACCTGGTCCCTATATGGAAAAAAGAAAAAAATCTTCTGAGAATATATGATCATGAGCCTTTATTTTATATATGACTAGGGTTTGAATTTACACATCCCACATCACGGCCCTGAACCTCCCACACTGAGAAAATTGCATAAAGATGATGCCAGGCTGACAACACATCTAGAAAGACTGGCAGAGACAACTGCAAACCCTCAATGCAGGCTGAACAGCATTTCTACTTGTAAATCCCTGTCACGCTTGAGTTCGAAACTCAAAATTCAAAATCTACTATAAACAATGGTATACCTACTGGTATAACAATTCTCAAAAGAAAAAAATTGCTGACTAATGGCATTTGCCAATTTCCATGGCATAAATACCCCACGACTCCTGACAGCAAGCTAGCAACGTGAGATCACTCTGGATGCAGAGTTGGAAAGAGCTGCACAGAATCAGCTTCCACAGCTGACTCTAGTCCCCCACTTGATTACGAATAAGATCATAAGAATTCACAAACAGGTACGATGGACTCCCCAAGAAAATCAGATAATATTGGTTAAAGACACAAAAGAAGGAACTAAAATCATAAGTAAATAAAAGTCACCATGAAAAAAGAACAGGAAGATTTGACCCCCACCCCAACCTGGAATTTCTAGAAATTAAATATATAGTCAATGAAACAAAAAACTTGGTGGACAGTTTTGGTCCCTCTTGTCTCTGCCTTTTGTGTTACTCCATAGTTAAATTATATTATATGGCAAAAGGCATTTTACAGATGTAATTAAAGTTACTAATCAGGGGACCTAAAAGTAGAGAGATTATTCCAGATTATCCAGGAAGGCCCAATGTAATCCTATGAGCCTAAGAGGAAGGCAGAACAGGGAGTGAGAGAAGTGTAGTGGAAAGGTAAGTCAGGCTGGTGTGGCTCAGTGGATTCGTCCCATGAACTGAGAGGTCCTGGTTCCATTCCTGGTCAGGGCACATGCTAAGGTTGCAGGCTCGATCCCCAGCCAGGGTGTGCAGGAGGCAGCCGATTGGTGTTCTCTCTCACATTGATGTTTCTATCTCCTCTCCTCTCTCTCTAAAAAAAAAAAAAAATCAATAAAAAACAACATCTGGATGCATTGAAGTTTTGCAAAACACCAAAGATAAAGAGAATAACCTTTTACAACCCTGAAAGGAATTACAACCATTATATTCATTGCAACAATAGAAATCAGAAGATGACAGAATTATATTTTTAAAAATTGAGAATAAAAATAACTATAACCTCAAGTCAATGAGAAGACAAACCACAGATGGAGAGAAAATATTTGCAAAAATATTTTTATCCAAAAACGTTTTGGACAAAGGATTTTTATCCAACATATGCAAAATACTGTTAAAACTCAACCATAAGAAAATGAACAACCTGATTAAAAATGAGCAAATATCTGAACAGTACTATATCAAAGAAAATATGCAGATGTCAAATAAGCATCTGAAAAGATCAACATCACATGTCATTAGGAAATTGTAAGGGAAAACTGTAAGATACTACTACATACTTACTAGAATGGCTGAAATCCAAAACACTAACACAACATTCTAGCAAAGATATGGAGCAACAGGAACTCTCATTCCTTGTGGGGAGGAATGCAAAATGGTACAGCCACTTTAGAAGACAGTTTGAAAGTTTCTTACAAAACTAAACAAACTCTTATCATATGATCCAGCGGTCATGCTGCTTGATAATCTACTGAATGAGCTGAAAACTTATGTCCACGCAAAAACATGTACACAGGTGTTTATAAAAGCTTTATTTATAATTGCCAAAACTTGGAATTAACCAAGATGTCCTTCGGTAGGTGAATGGATAAATAAACTGTAGTACATGCTGACAATGGAATATCATTTAGCGTTAAAATAAAATGAGCTCTCAAGTGGTGGAAAGACATGGAAGAAGTTTAAATGCATATTACTAAGTGAAAGAAGCCTATTTGAGAAGGCTACATACTGCAGGATTCCAACTATATGGCATTCTGGAAAAAGCAAAACTATGGAGACAGAAGAAAAGATCAGTGGTTGCCAGGGGCTTGGGGCTCTGGAGGGATGAAAGGAGTTGCATAGATTTTTAGGGTAGTGAAGCTCTTCCTTCCGTATGATACTATAAAGGGTGAATACATGTCATTATACATTTATCTAAACCCATAGAATGTACAATACCAAGAGTGAACCCTAATGTAAACCATGAACTTTGAGGGATATATGTGTCAGTGTAGGTTCATTGATTGTAACAGATGTGTCACTCTGGTTCTGGATGTTGATAGTGGGGGAGTCTATGCGTATGTGGGGAGAGGGGTATATGGGAACTTGGTCCTTTTCATTCAATGTTGCTGTGAACCTAAAGAAATAAAGTCTATTTTTTCAAAAGTTTGAATTCCATATTTGGGTTGATACCTGAGTGGAGATAGAAGAACGGCTCTGGAAGGGCCAAGCAGAGAATAAGACTTCTACAGGGTCAGGGAATTAGAATCACAGGTGGCCATGAAAATGTAAAATTCTAGGGAATTCTGAGAAATCTTGGAGTAGGCAGTAGACTTTTCCAAGGTGTGGAAGGAGGGCTCAAAACAATCTCATTCAGATCTTCAGGGACCTAGGGGAACTCCTAGGGGAAATCTCAGTTATGTGATAAGCAGGACCAGACGTCCTATCTCAGGGATGTGCTCAGTCACGGGGAGATCTCAAGTCAGAACACATTCGAACTCCCAGCAATGGAGTAACTGTGAAGCCTGAAACAGGAAGAGAGAATTCTGACTCAAAATGCCCTTCAGTGACCGGAAGGCTTGCTCCTCGTAGCTCTGCCGCTCTGGCTGCCAGATGTGCACCCGAGCCCTGCGGCCAAGGGAATATTCCTTATATCTCACCCTCTGCCAGATGGTCAGTGGTCAAGGGTTCTTGGGAAACTTGTAGGAATTTATATTTATTTTATTTTTTACCACTCTGGGAATCAGAGGCAAAACAGTCTCAATATGTGTGATAACACGTGAAGGTATTCATGTCCTAACTCTGGCATGGTGAGATTTTATTCACACCATTTTATCAAAAGTGGGCCTCTGTTTCCCAGAGAAATAAAAAATATTTCTTATTCACAGTATAGAAAATAATATGAAAAATAAAAGGCTGAATACCCAGAGGTCTCCAACCACTGAGTGTGGGCTCTGAGAAAACAAATTCCAATTTTCGGAAGTGAGAGAGCCAACCTGCTCCTTCCAGGTGAAATGTCCAGCCTAGATTCTGTAGGAGAAACACAGCATGTTCTTTACGTGAGCTCATGCTGCCAAGTCAGACCTGATTCAGAAAGATGACCATTGAACCCTGAATTTCAGCCTAATGTGGGTGTTTCAGGGACAGGATTCAGCCACGTAGTGACTCATTTCCATTTGGTTTGGCTTGTGGGAGGAACAAGATAATCCTCTCCTGACTGTGGACAGGGGCTATGAATGATTCAGTTACCCCACCCCATTTCAGTCTCAGGAGTTCATTCTAAAGCCAATAAGCATGGCCAACCAACATACTGCCCAGCGTTCACTGGCTTTTTAGACCTGGCTGTGTTTTTGAGTCTCAGTTTGCGTGTCTAATATTGTGTGGACTTTTAATAAAAAATATGCCTAGCATATTTGGAAAATAATTTGAATATTAGGCATCCTCTCAGCAGGACAAGAATAAGGTCCCTGTTTGTTTTCCAAGCAGAATTTTAGTTGGAAAACCCAAACCTTGTTCCCTTTGGTGATAGAGCAAGGTGCAGCAGAAATATGGACATTTTGTCTATGTTTCTCCTATTGCCAGCATATACCAATACCAAGGTATACCCTGACATATAGAAGGCCCTTTGAGGACAAAAGCTCTGAGACAGAATCAGCCCTTGGCATGGGTGTGATGACATCTCAGATGACCCTCAGACTCCTCTGATCTCACCTATCTATCTTGCTCTGAGACGTCCCTTTCTCATTGATGCTCAGTGCCCCAGGTCCCTCACATTCCCTCTCAGATCTAAAATCTGCTATTGCTATTGGGAAAGAGATGTCCTAAGGCATGATGACTAAATGGCAAGGCTTAGTTTGTAACCTCTCATGGGCAATTTGTATTTTACCCCATGAATCAACGTATCCTCGCTCGACCTTAAAAACAAATCAAACAGAACACTTTGTTCGATGATGGTTTGATGATCCCAGACTTTTGGATTGTATGAATGAGTAACTTTTTATATAAAATATTTCAGGACCTAACGAGGACTGCCAACTTTTGATTTTGTCCAGTAAGGACAAAACTAATTAGCATAATCACCATCCTTTATAAGAGAAAGACTATTTTAATATAAAAATATAGAAAACTACAATCTCAATAAAGAACAGTCATGGTCAGCTAGGACATACATATTTGTATTTATGTTCTACATTATCCTCCATTGCTTCCTCATTTCTTTTCAGATGAGGAAACCATTATCATGAATGAACACGGTCCATGGACCATGGGGTGCAGAAGCCAGGAACAAGAGGACTGGAGCTGTCCTGTAGCCAGGGAGATGCTTACTGCTAAGGTTTGTGGACGGGCAGCAATGCCAGAATACAGGCAACAGAAACACGACTCCTGAGCTGAAGGTAAGGGCAAACATTTTGGTGATTCTGAGGGGAGGTGATGACTTTGGGAGAAGATGGACAAAGATAGGAGATCTTGAGGACTCAGGATGATCTAGTTGAGGGGGCCAGGGAATGAGGTTGGTGGAAGTGGACCTGGTGTGTCTGGTGAAAAATCTTTCACATCAGGCATGGAAAAGAAAGGAAGCAATGAAACATCCCTAAGGACAGTGACTGGGACCTTACCAGGGACTCGAGAATGTTTTGTGGACAGGGACTAAGAATCATCATTGACTGATTGATTGATTGATTGATTGATTGATTGACTTCATGTGTTTGATTTGATTCATTTCATGGATGCAACAGTTGAGCCAACAGTACACTAAGCACTAGGAGTATGGAAATGAATAAGGTACAGTTCTTGTTCCCAGATATGCATAGTTATTTATTCATGCTATGTATGTGCTACTTTATTTATTTATTACATTGTAAAACATAGCCTAACATGGAAATTAAAGGAAGATAATACAGAAGTTATTGTAGACAGAAGTTCTGAAATTATCTTCCTGTACATCAGTGGGTTGTTTTGTCTGTTCCTGGGCTGTGTGTATTCCTATTTGGAAATTACTGGCCCAAACAGTTGTGAGCATGTTGAGGGAGATCGGCGACCAGCAATGACGATGACTGTGGAGAGAGAGTATTGCTAGAAGGCTGAGGAGTAGACGTGGCTCAGAGAGAGAGTGGCCTAAATTTTGTGTCAAAAGACACCACCAAGAAAGTGAAAAGACAACCAACAGAATGGTGGGGCTGTTGAAATCAAAATTTGAAATCAAATTTAAAAATTTGAAATCAAAATTTCACATGGAAGAATGGAGGTATGCCGGAGGAAAATGTATGCTAGTCCCAGGGGGAAGCCTTCTGTATGCTGGGCTGGTGAAAGGGAGTGCAATGATGTTTCAGAACGCTCCTGAGCTCCTGAAAGGTCCTGCAGTACTGACTGTTTTACAAACCAAAGAGTTTGTGTACATGAGCCGAAGAGAATTTTTCCCTCCTGACTTTTGATTGTTGAAATAAAAAAATTAAAATGTAAAATCAAATCACTTGTAGTTAATGTATGCAATGAGGCAAGAAGAAGCCCACTGTATGGGCAGTGGATGGGGTGATAGCCACTGACGTTTTCACTGACCCACCAGCACACACCTTATCTGAGCCTAAGCTCACAGTCAGGAAGCAGTGGTTCTCTGTTTCCCGCTCTCAGGAAGAGAATGAGACGAGAGAGCAAACAAGGTGGGAGGGCTGGTTTCTGTTTGACTAGCTGTAGGCGCACGAGGCTCCCACACACGCTGCATGTTCACCTTTGGGCGCTTCCTTTCAGGGCAGCTGAAAATGTACTCGAGAGTTTCTTAGTCACGGGGAAAACGAAAGTTCCAACCTGCATTTTCCTTCACAAAAGGGTTTCTTTAAACAACAGTATTTATTTTTCTTATTGTAAAAATAATGTAAGATGGTAGAAAATGTTGAAGAATAAACAAATTAAAAAATCCAAAGCAGAGATGAGTAGGTGGAGCATAGGATTTCTAGGGCAGTGAAACTACTTTATGATACTATAATGTGGATGCATGTCATTATATATTTGTCTAAACGTATAGAATGTACAATGCTAAGAGTGACCCGTAATGTAAACTATGGATTTGGGGTGATAATGATGTGTTAATGTAGTTCATAAATTGTAACAAATGTACCACTCTGCTGGAGGATGTTGATTAAAAGAGAGGTATGTGTAGGGGGTAGGGTGGAGGGGTGCAGTGGATATATGGGAAATCTCTGTATCTTTCATTCAGTTTTGTTGTGAATCAAAACTGCTCTAAAAAATAAAGTTTAATAAAAGTATTTTAAAAATAAGAGGAAAAAATTACAAAAAACCCCCAAAACCCCCAAACACCACAAAAACAAGAAAAACACAGAGAATAAAACAATGACCTGATTCTGCCACCAGTACCATTGTTAATATTTTGGATTTCTTTCTTTCTAGTGTTCATTCCTTAAATCAACATTCTTAACTTAATTGGGATCACACTACACATACAATTTTTGTCATGCTTTTTCATTTATATTTATCAAAAATATTTTCTTCATCAAAAATTCATTGCAAGCATAATTTTTAATATTCTCTTATGTGGGTCTACCATGTTTGTTTAACCTTCTCCTACTGTTGAGTGTTTAGGTTATTTTAGTGTTTACTTTTTATGTGCAATATGATTTTTGATAAACCAGGCTCTGATTTTTGAAATCTTGATGGGTAGAAGTTGGAAGCACTAGCATTTAAACTCTAAGTCATGTTCTATTGCACTAGAATCAGAGGCTCTAATACTCTTTCAAGATTGACTGTATGTTGTTCTTGGCACCACAGGAATTAACACTATAATTACACAAATGTAAATTACTTACTATTCTTGGGGAAAGTGTGGTGTTGCCATCAACCAAAATATAAATGTTTATAGACTGAGAATCCAAGTATACTGATGGCTAAGGTACATTCTTTGTGTGTGTGTGTGTGTGTGTGTGTGTGTGTGTGTGTGTAGGTGTATGCTTGAGTCAGAATTGTTTCTCTGCAGAATTCCCCCCTCCCTCCCCGCTTTCCTTTGGTAAGAAGTGAATGGAGCAATTTCAGATAAACAATGAATTTTATTTTTAGTATAAGTATGTCCCAAATATTGCATGGGATATATTTATATTAAAATGTACTAAATATACTAAAAATTTTACTTGTGTTTATTTGAAATACAGATTTAACTGCACATCCAGTATTTTTATTTGCTAACTCTGGCAATCTTACATATAACCTGAGAGCCACATATATAATTCCAAATTTTCTAGTAGCTACATTTTAAAAAGTAAAAAGATAAGCAGGTGAATTAATTTAAATAATATACTTCATTTAGCTCAATATAGCCAAAACACCACTTCAGCATATAATTAATCCAAACATTATTAATGAAATATTTCACAGTCTTTTTTGTACTAGGGCTTTGAAATCCAGTGTGTGTGTATTTTACACTTAAACCTCAACTCGAACTAGCCACATTTCAAGTGCTCTATAGCCACATGTGGCTAATGGCTATTGTATTGGACAATGAAGGTCTCGATCTCCCTAAATAGTATTATTTCACTGGCCTGGAGCATGGGTACGTTTTAATAGCTCCCAGAGGATTCCAATGTACAGCCAGGATGCTACCAGGGCTCCACAGGCTGCCTGGCCCCGGATCATTCCGGGATGAGCGGCAGCTGCCACCAGAGGGAGCCAGCCGCTCGGAATAAAGCCACCTGGTCTTCACTAGACTCGGGACTCAGGAAATCACGGGCGAATCCACAAACGCAGCGCCTGGACCTGTTCTCCAGTTTTCCTCCCACTGGCTTTCCCAGCCAAGGTTTTCCACAGTCTAGACTCACTACGGACCTCTCTGTTAAGTTGCTCCATAATTATCCCTTTCGTCTGCAGTATCTTGATCTCTCATCCGTCCTCCCACCATAAGGTCTTTCCCCCTGTACAGTGTGGAAAGGGACAAAGACTAGGCAGCAGGGCTCCTACAGTCTGAGGTCTCAACCCCAACTCTGCTACTTACTGGCTAAGGGCACTTTTAGTGCATCACATAACCGCTCCCAGCTTCCTCACTGGTGTGGAGACAATACCAATCTCATCAGCATGTTGAGGAAGGACAGGTGTGTTGATATACTCAGAGCGGTGCCCAGGAGATGCTTGTAATAAAGTAAAGCAAAGTAGGTGCCCAGGAAATAAGAATTTATTTGCCCCCTACAGATATGTTGGAGGTAATGTGATATACCTACTATATTAGCTCCCAAACTCAATGCACCGCAGGGTTACCTAAAAAGCTTATGGGCAAGTCATATTTCCTCATCCTGTCTCCCGGAGATTCTGATTCAGTAGGTCTGGGATGAGGCCAGGGATTATGGATTATGAATTTTAAAGAAGTTCTCCAGGTGATGCTGAGCAGCCAGCCTGATACTGGTTTCGTGGGTTGTTTGGGAACCATTATTATGGAAGGAACAGGAGATTGAACAGAGGTCCTGGGTTTAGTGTTTGGCTGTGCTGCTTGCTCAGCTTCTCTGAGCCTCAGCTATGCCATTTGTTAAAGGAAACTATTAAAACACCCTGCTCAGGAGGTGGTAACACATACATGGCAGGTGAGTGCTGGGGAGCTATAGCCCCTCCCTTCCCAGGCCCTCTCCCTATGCTCCTCATCCCTAATTCCCTGGACTACCTATTGTTTATTGCACAAGCCATTCTTTCTCTTCTCCTAACCGCTGTCCATTCCTTTCCCCCCACTTGGGATGTCCTCCCATCTTTTGTCCCTCCTCCGTCAGAGCTAAGCCAGCTAAACCTATGGCCCCAACCACATCCCTTGGACTTCAGATTAGATTCTGTCGTTGGTGTGTTACTGCTCCACTCTGGTTTTTGATTCAATTTCTTTGACCAAGCAATGACTTTACCATTGGGCCAGTTCAAATGAGACCTTTCTATCCTCTCATCACCCCTGCCACCCCTCGTCCACCCCACCTAACCTCAAGGAACCAGACTTAGCTATCAGCTCTTCCTGGGAGAGGAAGGGTGCCATAGGAGAGGGGAGGAGGAGGAGGCATTCTATGTGGAGAGGACAACTCCACTTTCCTTTTTAATTACAGGCTTTTGGCCTGAAACAGGTTTGCTCTACAGCAGAACATATCACAAACAAAGCTAAAAGACAAAGGCTTAATATTGTAACAAGTCTCACATATACATGCTATTAAATCAAGTTTGGAGTTTTGATTAGTATCATGGACCAACCGTTCCGATTTTTGAATTGAGACAGTAATTGTAACTTAAAGTGCCTGGGGGAGTGTCTAACCAAGAGTGAGCAGACAAATCATGGGCCTGCTGGAGTTTTCATCTCATTGCAGAGTAAATTTGTACCCACTGGCCAAATTTTAAAGTGACAATAAAAAAACAAAATAAAATTGCATTATTATATCAACAGTAGTATATATTCAATGTACTGGTCACACTCAGAATTCTGTAATCGCTTTATTTTTAATTTAATATATCATGGAATAATTTTTATGCCATTACATCAAAATTTACCTCAATCTTTTAAAATATATTTTTATTGATTTTTATTTTTATTTTTTTTTAGAGAGAGAAGAAGGGAGAGAGAGAGAGAAACATTGATGTGAGGGAGAAACATCAGTTGGCTGCCTCCTGCACACCCCCTACTGGGGATCGAGCCGGCAACCCGGGCATGTGCCCTGACCGGGAATCAAACTGGGACCTCTCAGTCCATGGGAGGACACTCAATCCACTGAGCCACACTGGCCGGACAATTACCTCAATCTTTTAAAGAGCTGCATAGTATTCCATCATGTGACTATATTATAATTCATTTAATCAATTCCCTATTAATGTATATTTAGATGTTTCTAATTTTTTATTATAAAGAACAATAATATTGATATCTTAGAACATTAATCTTTTCCTGCTTATTTTATTATTTCCTTAAGATAAGCTAACTAAAGTGAAATATCTGGTATGAATCTATAAAAGATTCACATTTAAAATTTTGATCATATTGTCCTCTCAAAAATTAGATCAGCTTACATGCCTCTAAAAGAGTATGTTTAAATGACAATTTTCTATATTTTTAAAAACTGAGGATTATCAATATTTTTATTACTTCCAAGAAAGAATACATGGAAAGGATGTCTATATTAACTTGCCATTCTTTGATTATTATCCAGCAGTAAGTACATTCTCCTGTATTTGTGGACATTTTAATTTCTTCTCTTTTGATTTGCTTGTTCATGTTGGTGAATAAAGTTTTAATCAGATTAATAACTCCATTACAAGGCTGTGTTTTAATATCTTCTTTTAGTGAAATTAATGTCAAATTGATGGGCAGAGGTCTCTACCCTCCAATTATATATAAATTAATGCCTCCAATTACTGTTTTAGATTAGAGTGCTTTGCAGATTCTTATCTTCTGTATAGCTCAAGGTTTTATGGTGTTTCTATTTTTTTCCCGAAGAATGTGAGTGCAGCATGAAACTCACTCAGACAGAAATAAGGTCGTTAAGGTGGCCTTCGGTGGGGGAGGGAGCTGCTTTCCTAGTTTACCCCTCTGTGGGATCCACTCATTGGTTCTCAAATTTAGGCAGTCCAGATCTATTTGAAACAATCTTTTATAAAACAAAAATATTTTTTTCCTTTATTGATTTTAGAGAGAGAGGAAGTGAGAGAAAGAGAGAGATAGAAACATCGATGAGAGAGAAGATCAATTGGCTGCCTCCTGCATGCCCCCCACTGGGGATCGGGCCCACAACCTGGGCACGTGTCCTGACCGGGAATCAAACTGGTGACCTCTTGGTGCACGGGTTGACACTCAACCACTGAGCCACACCAGCCGGACTGAAACAATATTTGAGGGATTTTTATAAAATCTAAAAGTGGATTTTTAAATGAGATTGAACTCATTTTTTAAAAACCAGGCAGTTAACTTAAATATAAAGCATATATAGATGGGTTCTGTGATCAATTTCAACGTACTCTTCACTAGGAGCTTGTTGAAAATCTTCACCTGGGATGATAAATACAATGGCCGTTTTTTCTGGCCCATTGGCAGTGACCAGGTTACTGGGACTCTCTCTGCCTATCTCAGCAGCTGTGGCTGTGCCCAGGCACATCCTTACACGAAGTGTAATGGGGCACTTGGTGTTCTCAGACATTTCCTGCTCTTTCTGTCATGTTTCAGTTCAGTGTAGTGGTCCAGTGTAATCGTGAGAATAAAGCTTCCCTCTAGTATGCTTTGCAAAATACAGCAAAGAAGCTGAGCCCATAGATTGCAAGCCCAACACAACTTCTTTCCCCTGTGTGCTCTCAAACCCAGTCTTGAAATAGTTTTTTTTCCTGATCATGCATGGATGACTTCCCAAGCAGGCCCCATAGCTTTCCCGATTACTCATAGGTAGCAAAAGATCCACAAATCAGAGTGACCAAAAAAGTCACGTTTCAACAATCAGTAAGTTCACTCTAACAACGGGGTGCCCAGTTCATTTGCCATCCACAGAGGATCATTTGTTAACATTTTTTCCCTCTATATGACCAAATTATTTTGAGCAATAATTATGAAAGGAAACAAAAATTAACACTAATGGCCGCTAGGCCGGTGTAGCTCACTGGTTGAGCGTCGACCTGTGCACCAAGAGGTCGCTGGTTCAATTCCTAGTCAGGGCACATGCCCAGGTTGTGGGCCCAATCCCCAGTGGGGGGCATGCAGGAAGCGGCCAATTGATGTTCTCTCTCATCGATGTTTCTATCTCTCTCTCCCTCTCCTTTCCTCTCTCTAAAAATAAATAAATAAATAAATAAATAAATAAATAAATAAATAAAATAATAATAATGGCCAAAAAAGAAACATGGACTGTGAAATTTTTAAAATCGAACTTCCATATATAATCATGTTAGTAAACAACAAATAAATAAAAATGAAACAAATATTACAATACAGGAAAGGGGAAAGTAATGAATTAATACTTTATACTGACACTATAATTTTTAAGAAGGAAACAATTACACTGTAGTTTGTACTCTGTTTTAAATTTTAAACACAAGAAAACTTCAAATGCATGCATAGAATGACAGAATTGAAATAATACATATTCTTCGTCTTTGCAATAAACATGCTAATGACTTATTTTAAATCTACTGATTAAATGCAGGAATATGTTGTAGCATAGGAGTTGGAGACATTAGACCATGCCTGAAGTAAACACAATGATTCTGAACCCCTAAGAACATATTCTTTTTTTAAAAATTTTTTTTATTAATTCATTTTTGTGACAGATGTTTCTCCTTTTTTTCCCCATTGACACCCTCCTCCCCAACCCCCCACCCCGTCCCCAGCTTTGTTGTCCATGTCCATCAGTTATGTATACATGTGTATAAGTTCTGTGGTTTATCTCTTCCTCCCCCCCACCCCCTCTTCTGAGGGTTGTCAGTCTGTACCCTACTTTCACATCTCTGGGTCTACCCTGTTCCCCAGACTGTTATGTTTATTATATTCCACAAATGAGTGAGATCATGTGATATTTGTCTTTCTCTGCTTGGCTTGTTTCACTTAGGATAATACTCTCGAGGTCCCTCCATGTCATCTCAAAGGATAAGAGATCTTTCTTTCTTACAGCTGCATAGTACTCCATTGTGTATATGTGCCACAGCTTTTTTATCCATTCATCCACTGATGGACACTTGGGCTGTTTCCAGATCTTAGCTATTGTAAATAGTGCTGCTATGAACATGGGAGTACATGTATTCTTTCTGATTGGTGTTTCAGGTTCCTTAGGGTATATTCCTAGAAGTGGGATTACTGGGTCAAATGGCAATTCAATTTTTAATTTCCTAAGAACATATTCTTGAAACAAATGTGTGTAGCTAAGTTTCAGTGTGTTGGACCAACTGGACAGCAGGGAACTTTCTGAATTAATGTCTATGCAGAAAATGTTTGTTAAAAAAAGAAGTAATAAAAATGTGCTAATTTGAAGACTTCATATGTAATAGTATTAATAAACAAGAGTAACCACAATAATTGTTTAGATATTAGACCAACAAAAAATATTGTGGAGGAGGAGAATTTTATCATTGACATTGTATAGAATTGCCACATGATGATACTAAAAAGAAGACTGACTTTGAGTACATTTTATTATTGTTTTAAAATTCTCTACAGATGATGCCTCCCCCTGATGCCTTGTTACCATACAAGCCCCTGAGTTTGGAGTCAACCATCATGAAAACATAGGAAGAAGATCCAAGTTTCTGTCATTGAGTGAAATGGGGCTCAAAGTAAAAAGTATGCTCAGTTATTAAACAATGGACAAAGTTATTTTCTTAAACATTTGAGTTTGTGGCTGGAAATCTGTGCTCAGAAACTTGTTGATCCAGAAATTGCTTCCTGGTGCTGTGGTGTTCCTCTCTCTCTCATCTGAGCCTTGAATCTTCTTCCATGTGGTACAATTTCTATCACATGGGTAGAAGAGGTTTAAAACTTTTATTTTGGAGAGATGAATGACTTCTCAAATGGGATCCAAACTGAACACGGATGGCCCCCTGGGCAGAAGCATGAATAGGTAACCTCAGTATACAATCTGCACAGAATTCAAGGGATGTCCATGCTCAATGTCAAGTCAGTCCCAGAGGACCCTTTCATCTTCACCCTCCTCCTCTCGTTAAGGGCATTTCATGCCCTCATCTTCTGTGGCAATTCCTGCCCTGAGGCTGTTCTAGGGAGCTAAAATGGCAGGTAGGCCATTGATTCCCAATGTCTTCCTTCTGAAAGCATTGATCTAGCTTCTGTGGCAGAGAGGGATGGGTGTGCAGTCGTAGAGGAGGGGCTCTCTCATAGAGCAATGGAAATTTTTTTGAATAATGAAATCCAATGCGGCTTTGCAAATGACCGCTGGTGAGTGAGTCTTCAATCAGGATGTCTCCTCCGTGGTGTTTCAGCTTGCAATTATCTCCAAAGTCCTCAGGGGGAGGCACATTCGGTATGGTCCCCCATCGGGCCTGATAACTCTCCAAGGCATCCCTGGGGTGCGGTGCCCATGCCAAGAAGGCGCTGCAGCAATTAAAGAAGGTTTTCTCCCTGAGCTCTAGGGTATATTTATCTTCAAGCTAATGTTACAGTTGGTGCTTTCTTTTGCCAAGCTTCATAACAACCGGATTTCCTATTCCTTCACAGCTTTATAACAGAGTGAGAGGAGGGTTCAAAACAAAAAGAAACCTTCCTTCTGGTGACGGGGGAAGAGCGCTAGTTGAATATCATTAGATTCAGTAAGTCAGCTTCATTTCAAAGGCATCTGGTTGACCTATCTCAGGTCCTGCTGAAGCTGTTACCTAGAAGAGGCACTGGGCCTTTTGTCCCCAAGGGCTGGCGGGAGGGAGGCTAGGCGGCCAGCTTGATGCCCTGCTGGACAATGGGGAGCATTGACGAAGTGCTCCCATTTATTGGCTGAGCGACTGCATCAGTCATTCATTCACAGGCACAAGGTCTAAATTGCAGAACCAATTAACAGCACTAATAGCCCTTGCCGGAATTAATCTTTGAGACAAAAGGGAGGAGAAGTGGAAGTGCTATTAGCAAATCAAGCTGTACCATCCCTGCTTTATTGCAGAAATCTCAGTGTCTGTATGTGGCTATTGTGCGCTGACTGCAATTACAGCCCTCATTTAAAAATGATTAAGTGGTTATAATTATTTTTCAATTAAAACTTATATCTTCCACTTATGCAACATTTCAGACTTCAATTAAACTTCTTTTTAAAAGTGCCACTGAACCAAAAGATTCCTGTTTCCTCTTTTACCAGGAAACCCTAAACTCAACCCAGATAGGATTTTGAGTTCCAACCTTCAGAATTAGCTTCATTAAGTTTAGACATCGTGATGAGAGTCACCAAGCGACACGAACATTTTGCGGTGCCTGCTGGAAGTGACACCAGCAGGGGGAAAGAGACAGTTCCAGGCTCCTCCTGGAAATTTGTGACGACTGGAGAGAGAAGGGCGGTCTTGCTGTTGGAATATAGTGTCTCTATAAGAGCTGACGCCTGAGGCCAAGTGTCAGAGCCGCACTCCCAGGTGTCAGAAAGATGTGAAGTTGTGAGCAACTCAATTCATTAAAAATTAGAGCAGTTTCAGGGCTCTCCCCTTAAAAGCTCTCTTATTTGCCTTAAATGTGCTCTCTTGAGAGAAAGAAATTGCTAGGAATTACCCATAAACCCTACCCTATTTTCTCTTGCTGCTGTCCATAATCACAGCACATGCTTGGAGTATGATCCTCATGGGGACATCACAGGTCATGTGTTTGGTGATAGAAAAGGGTCAAGGACTTCTGGGGTCTAGAAGTTCCAATCAGGATTGTTTCATAGAGCCCTGTTCACCAACTTGAGTGAAGACCAGAGCTGTAAACAGCAGTTCTTGGCCGAAGAGAAGCAGTGTCAGGTGCTCATTGTTATCCTAATACTGGCTAACCTTGGCCTCCTATTTTCACTGGATATGCTGAGTTGATAACCTCAGTTTTATTCTGTGCTGTCGAAGGCCCACATGCCACATGTAATAAGTTTTAAATGCACACAATTACAAGGAATTACTTATAATTCTTATTCCTTAGTAACAAAGTCCTGGTTTCTCTGACCTAATTCTGGCTCTGGTGAGGAAAATTATGTTGCAAGCAATGGAAGGCATTGTCAGTAATGAAACCTGGAGCTTGTACTGTGGACCGGACCCTGCCCAAGACACTCAGACAAAACTGATGGCCCCTTCCTGCAAGGAAGAGATGTACTAATGCAATACATTTTTCCCTTAAAAATAAAACAAAATATACTATCTGATATTGCTTATACCTCCAATGTACAGTTAGTTATTTATGCTTATAAAATAATGTGTTAATTATAGAAGAGGAGATAATTTAGGAAACAAATGTAGGCAAAAATCAAATCAAATCAAATCAAAGTACCTATAACTAATGTTAAAGGTTTCAGGCAATACCTTCTGGTATTAAAAAAAGGTATTTCTAATCAAAGTTAGATAGCAATATCCCTGTTACCTTGAGCATCTTATTGGGTCTTAGCCAGAGGGCAAATGGGCTGTGTGATCTCCCTTCTGTGAGGGCTGTCTCCAGGTTACAGAAAGAACCAAGGATGTTACTGAGCTCTATCTGTTTGTGCCCAGGCCAAAGAAACCTATGAGGACTTCTAGTTAAGAGGAGAGTGAGGAATTGTGCTTGGTGCAGTCGAGTACAAGAAGCAAAATGGTAGTCAAGACCCAGTAGCAAGAAAGGAGCCTGGTCAAATGCCTCTGGATTTTTTTTTTTAAAACACAGGACACACACAGTACTGGCAGAAGCATGAAGAGGACCCCTGAAGACCAGGAGAAACCAAAACATGTGGAAGTGCAATTTCCTAATTAATATTTTAATAAAGCTTGTTACAGCTGAATTACTCTTTTTGGTGTTCCGATGTATATCTAAATACCCTATATTATGTCCCTACTATTTCCTACTGAACCAATGACTTTACATCAGTTATTTTGTATAGTTTATATAACACACCTATGATGTAGATGTTATAAAGCTAAATTTCCAGATGGGATTAAAGAAGTTGTTGAGAGAGGCTAAGAATTTTGTCCCTGGTCACATAGCTAATAAGTGGCAGAGTTGGACTTACTTGTCACTCTTGGCACCAGTACCACACTTTTTCTTCATTACAATGGCTGTATAGAAAGTCCGACATCTGGTGGGCAAGGACCTTCCTCCTTTGCCCTCCTGCCATGCTACAGTCTCACCCTTTCCTTGCCCACCCACCGTCTTCCTCTTCTTCAAAAGAGTCATTGATTTTCTTGGCCCTTTACTTCTCCATATGAATTTAAGGATGAGCTTGTCACATTCCATAAATAAAACACCTGTTGGAATATTGATTAGAATTACATTAAATTTATAGGTTACTTTGGGGAAGACTTGACATCTTTATGAGATTAAGTCTTCCTATCTATGAACGTGGAGTATCTTTCTATTTATTCAGGTCTCCTTTCATGTACTTCAATAATATTTTTTTCTATAAAGCACATCTATTTATTTCAAGACTCCTTGTAGATTTTAATGTTTTGGCATTGAATGGAATCTTTTTTATTTTTGTCCTATTTGATTATTACTATTGTATAGAATTTCAATTGATTTTTGTATATAAATTTTGTCTCTAGCAAGCTTACTGGATTCTTTTATTTGCAAATAAAGACAATGTTGTTGACTCTTTTCAGTCCTTATGTTTCTATCAGAATTGAATTGTTTGTATTCAGTACAATGGTGGTTAGAAGTAATGATGTAGGCATTTTTGTCTTGTTCTTGATTTTAAAAGGACACCTCTAATGTTTCACCAGTAAGTGCATTATTTGTTTTAGGTTTTAATAAATGCCCTGTCTCATATTTAAAAAGTTTTTTTTTCTGTTTCTATTTATTAGAAGTTATTTTAAATCCTGAATGTGTTGAATTTTATCAAATATTTTTCTGCATTTTTTGAGATGATCACAGAGTTTTTCATTTAATCCGATATTGTGATATATATATTAATACATTGCCTTGCATTCTTGGGATATTGCCGTATTTTATCATGATGTATTGTTGTGTTCAATCTAGTGATATTTTACCTAATATTTTTCTGTCTAGTTTTATAAATAAGATTGATCTAGAATTTCCTTCCTTCCTTCCTTTTCCCCTTCCTTGTCTTGTTTTAGTACTAAGAGTATACTTACCCTCCTCCATGAATTAATTCCCATCATTCAATATTTTTCCATTCTTTGAAACAGTTTATGTGTTACCAAGATTGTTTAACTAGCACATATTTATTGCATATTCACTATATGCCAGTTCCTCTTCTAGTCACTGGGGATACAGTAATGGACAAGTGGAAGTCTCACCTTACACTCCTTAACATTTTGACCAAACTCCCCTGGCTGTAGGTCTTTGGAAGTGAAGAAGTATTTTGATTTCCTATTCAATTTCTTTTATGATTTTGGTTTATTGAGGTTTCCTATACTTCAATTGGCTTTTTAGATTTTTCTTAGAAACTTTTCTAATATAACTATTTACCAATATATTGGGATAAAATTATTTATATTAATTAAATAATGTTTTTTAGTCTCATTGTAGATGTAGCTTTGTCTTCTTCCCTCTCCTGCCCCCCCCCAGAAATATTGTTTATTTTTGCCTTTTTATTATTGCTCAGTCTGGTTAAATGTCTGGTTAAAGGTTCGTCTATTTTATTATTATGAAACTAATTTTATTAGTTTTTGCAAGGAACCACCTTTTAGTTTCTAATTTCTGCCTTTAGCTTTAACATTTTCTCCCTCTTCTTTTAAAATAAATTTTTGCATCTAGCTTCTTGAAATGACCACAGTACTAATTTATTTCCAATCTGTCATTTAAAAATGCATTTCTCTAAATATTATTCCCACTGAAAGAAATCAGGGTTTCTTGAAGAATGGCCGAGTCCAGATTTGGAGCAGAAAATGTGCAAAATGATCCTGGAACATCTGTCACAATAGATAACAAAGAAGCTATCAAAGACTACTGGGGTCATAACAATAGGACCCTGAAGCTTAATTAAAGGGGTTCATTCTCATTGGCCAAAAAATGGGACAATATGACCATCAAAAATATTGTCTGCTGTGAATTGAGATATATCACATATATTAAAATCCATGAACTCATAGTGATACTAAAAATATCCCTTATGGTAATTTCTGATGTTAGAATATCAACTCATTTTTCTGAAAATCCTTTAGAAAGGGAAGTGCCAGCATTTATTCTGCTTTTCTTATACAAACTGTACCTCAGGGTAACTAAACAGTTGATGAAGGAAAGTTCTTTTTAGAATAATTTTAGTTAATAAATAAAGAATAATATACTTAGGAGATCACCACTTTGCAGTCCTTAATGACCAAATGGAGGTGGCAATAATCCTCAATGTCTTCTAAAGTCTCCTAAGGTGGTGTGCTGTAGTACACCCCACCACCTATGATGTATTCTTGCCCCAAATCCAAACCTTGATTGAATTAGCTGTCAATATCTAACTATTGGAAACCAAAGAACATGTTAAATGATCCCATGGGGATGGAATCAATAAAATCCAGACTGGGAAATTCTTCAAGAAAAACACCAAGCTTCTTCCACAAATAATTAGGAGAGAGAGAGAGAGAGAGAGAGAGAGAGAGAAACTAATATATTAAAGGATATCTAAAGGACACGTAAAACAAATACAATAGATGGATCTTGTTTAGAATGCTGATTCTGACTGACTAACTAACTAAAACATTATTAATGAATTATTAGTTGTTTTGGGTATGATGATAGAGAAAGATGTTTAACTTTTAGAGATATACATTAAAGGAATAATAGATGGAATTATATGATATATTTTGCTCCCAAATAATCCAAAATGGTAAAATGTTTATAAAGGTTGAAACTCGATAATAGGTACAGAGAGGTTCACTATACTCCTCTCTACTTTTGTTTGAATTTTTTCATAATTAAAAAGAATGCATCTAAAGTTTTAAATTTGCTTCTAAGGAGTACTTCAGCTTCATCCTACAAGTCTTCCAGGTAGGGTTTTTATTGTTTTCAGTTCTATTGTTTCCATTGTGATTTTCTCTTTAAGTAATGAATTATGTATGGATGCATTTATATACATATATACATACATATACATGCATATATATGCACATATCTACATGTATATATACACATATATACTTGCTTTATATATTTTAATACTCTATGTTTTATATATTATCAACTTGTTATTGTTCATTTTTAATTTAATTGTGTTATATCAAGGAATGTATGTATTGTATTAATTTTATTCTTTGAAGTTATTTGAGACTTCTCTTATGATATAATACAAGGTCAAGGTAAATTTAAAAAACAACTTAAAACAAATATTGCATTTGAATTTGTAAAGAACATACATTACTTACTTTGTGGGTTCAGAATTCTCCTTATAAGTATTAGATCAACTTACTAATTGTGTTATTCTTTATTCTTAAAATTTTTTTATTTGCTTCATCTATTTTGTTATGGAGATGTGGTAACATTTCCCACTGTGATTATAAATTACTTTTTTGTAATTTTATAACTTTTTACATTATATATGTTGAGCCTATGTACTTTGTTTTTACTTGATTTAATTTTGAGCCTGTTCTGATTATCTATCACTGTAAAACAGAGCATGCTTTGTGGCATAACACAACCCCATTTTTATTATACTCATGGATTCTGAGTCGGTAATCTGAGCAGGGGACATCTAGGAAGGCTTGTCTCTGCTTCCTAGACAAGGAACCTGCAGGAGCACAGTAGTGAAGATGCAATAGGTGGGAGTGACTCTAGTGGCTGGGTGCTGGACTCACCTTGAGACTTCTTCACTCAAATGTTGAGGGCCTGCGTGGCGGTGACTCAAAGGCTGAGGCTAATGTCTGGGGCACCTACCCATGGTCCCTTCATGGGCTTGGTCTTCTCAGAGTGTGGCATTCAGCTTGGTTCCAAGAGGGAGTACCCCAAGGAGGAGTGTCTGGAGAGCAATCATTTCAAGAGACCAAGGTGGTAGCTGCAAGACATCTGCTGACTATTCCCCTCAGAAGTCTTGTAACATCATGTTGTGTCTCATTGGTTTCAACTCAGTTGCTAAAGCCAACTGAGATTCAAGGGCAGGAAAATCAGACTAGTCTCTGGATGGGGAGTGGCAAGGTCACACTGCAGAAGAGCATGTGGGATGGGAGATATTTTGCAATCAGCTTTGGAAAATAAAATCTGCCTCAGAGGCTTCATGGTTAGGTGCATATTTGCAGCCTTTATTATCACATATTTTTGTTTGAATGGTAATAGTTTTGATGCAATTAATATTGCTTGCCTAGTTTTCTGTTTGGTAATATTTGCATGCCATATCTTTTTATATTCCTTTATTTTTCATCTTTCTTTTTTTTAAACTTATCTTTATTATTGAATGTATTACAGATGTCTCTTCTTTTTCCCCCAGTGACCCCCCCTCTTCCCCAATCCCACCCCCCATCCTTTCTTCCCCACACTATTGTTTGTGTCCATTGGTTATGCATATATTCATAGAAGTTCTTTGGTTTATCACATCCCGCCCTCCTTCCCACTTCCCTTTGAGGTTCATCAGTCTAACAACCAATTTGTACCTTTTAATTCCTTCACCTTTTTCACCCATCCTTCCAGCCCCCTCCCATTTGGCAAACAACAAAAAGTACTCTGAATCTTTGAGTTTGTTTCTGTTCTGCTTGCTCATTTTGTTTGTAGATTCAATTGTTATTAGATATGTAGTTATTGCCATTTTATTGTTCATATTTTTGTTCTTCTTCTCCTTCAAGAAGACCCTTCAACATTTCATATAATACTGGTTTGGTGGTGATGAACTCCTTAAGCTTTTTCTTGTTTGGGAAACTCTTTATATGTCCATCAATTCTAAATGATAGCTTTGCAGGATAGAGTAATCTTGGTTGTAGGTCATTGCTTTTCATCACTTCAAATATCTCTTGTCACTCCTTTCTGGCCTGCAAAGTTTCTTTTGAGAAATTGACTGACAGTCTTATGGGAGCTCCTTTGTAGGTAACTAACTGCTTTTCTCTTGCTGCTTTTAAGGTTCTCTCTTTGTCTTGAACCTTTTGCATTTTGATGATGATGTGTCTTGGTGTGGGCCTCTTGGGGTTCATTTTGTTTGGGACTCTCTGTGCTTCCTGGACTTGTATGTCTGTTTCCTTCACCAAGTTAGGGAAGTTTTCTGCCATTATTGTTTCAAATAGGTTTTCGATTTCTTGTTCTCTCTCTTTTCCTTCTGTCACCCCCAAGATGCGAATGTTGGCACGCTTGAAATTGTCCCAGAGGCTCCTTACACTATCCTCATTTCTTTGGATTCTTTTTTCTTTTTGCTGTTCTGATTGGGTGTTTTTTGCTTCCTTATATTCCAAATCGATGGTTTGCTTCTTGGATTTACCTACTCTACTATTGAATCTGTGTAAACTATTCTTTATTTCAGTTAGTGCCTCCTTCATTTCTGACTGGTCCTTTTTTATGCTCTTGAGGCCCTCACTAAGTTCACTGAGGTTCTCACTAAGTCCATTGAGCATCTTTATAAGCAGTATTTTGAACTCAGCATCTGTTAGGTTGCTTAACTCTATTTCACTTAGTTCTTTTTCTGGAGTTTTGTTCTGTTCTTTCATTTGGGACCTGTTTCTTTGTCTCCTCATTTTGGCTGCCTCCCTGTGTTTGTTTCTATGTATTACTTAGAGAGAGGTATAGGGCTAGCTGAGACCAGATGCTGCTTGTTTGAAAGAATTTAGGAAAAGCTGAAGCAGGACCCAAGACAGGCCAATCCTATGGTAAAGCAACTGGCAACAGCTTGGGTGGGCCTGGAAGGTGGGTGAGGCGGGGCCTCAGGGAATCACCAGGATGGGGCAAACACTGTGAGCTAGGTTGCTGGAGCCCCAGATATGGCGACGTCTGCCAGCCCAGGGAAGGGCTCACCAAAGGAACAAAAGCCTCTGATAGCATGTCTTTCCAGGAGAAAGCTGCCTCTCCAGCCCTTGCTCCAATGCCAAAAGCTCAGTTCTTCTCCATATGTCTCTGGTGTCCTTCAGGCTCCCTCCCGCACGGTGGAGCCTGGAGGGTGGGAGTCCGAGTAAGTCCGTGCACGGGCCCTTTAAGAGGAGCTGCTGGGGGCTCCAGCCACCTCAGCCTCAGTTCCCGCTGGTTTTATGGTTAGAAGTTATGGGGACTTCTCTTCCTGGCACTGGAACCCTGAGCTGGGCACCTGGTGTGGGATGGGGACCCCTCAGTCCTCAGGGAGGACCTTCCCAGCCGAGGCATCCTCCTGATTTTTATCCGGCACACGTGGGTGTGGGACCAGCCCGTTGCGCCTCTGCCCCTCCTACCAGTCTCAATGCAGCTTCTTCTTTAATTTCGTAGTTGTAGGACTTCCATTCAGCTTGATTTCAGGTGGTTTTGAATGATGGTTGTTCTGTAGTTTAGTTGTAACTTTGATGTGGTTGTGGGAGGACTCGATACCGCGTTTACCTACGCCGCCATCTTGACCGGAAGTCTGTAATTGAGTCTTGATTGCTGTTGGCATGTCAGTGGGAGGGATTTACTTAGGCTGATTAGCTGTAAGGACTGGCTGTGCCCACTGACCACTGGCCTCTGACTCCCTTGGAGGATCAGCGGTGTAGGGGTCCAACACACAGAGCAAGACTTACTTCAGCGGGGCTCTGGTGCCCACTGAATCCACTCATTGAGTGTGTCACTTGTGGAGGTGGTTGGGTGGTGGTGCTTCAATGTGGTCTGAAGTTGTCCACTGGGTGTGCTGGCTCTGGGGCAAGGTTAGCCTCTGCCTGTGTTCTACCCGCGGCCACACGGCATAAGCTACAAAGTGATCTGCAGATGGCTGCTTCTTGTGCTGGGCTTAGAGGTGTCCAGGAAAAGCCACATAGTGAACCAAGGCTGGCTGCTTCTAGTGCCAGGCCTGGGGCCACTTAATGAGAGGTATGGGGCTCGCTGAGACCAGATGCTGCTTGTTTGAGATATTTTAGGAAAATCTGAAGCAGGATCCAAAACAGGCCAATCCTGTGGTAAAGCCACTGGAAACAGCTTGGATGGGCCTGAAAGTTGGGTGATTCCTCAGGGAATCACCAGGGTGGGGCAAACAGTGTGAGCCAGGTTGCTGGAGTCCCATATATGGTGGCCATCTGTCATCCTGGGAAGGGCTCACCAAAGGAACAACGGCCTCCCACAGCAAGTCTGTCTAGGAGAAAGCTGCCCCTCCAGCTCTTGCCCCAGTGCTGAACAATTCAGTTTTTCCCCTTATGTCTCCAGTGCCTTCCAATGCTGGAGCCCAGAAGGAATGAGTCTGAGTAAGTTCATGTGCACCCTTTAGGAGGAACCGCCTGGGACTCTAGAAACCTCAGCCTCCCTCAGCCTCAGTTTCCGCTGGTTTTACTGCCAGAAGTTATGGGGACTTCTGTTCCTGGCACTGGAACCCTGAGCTGGGAGTCTGGTGTGGGACAGGGACCCCTCACTTCTCGGGGAGGAACTTCACAGCCGAGGTATCCTCCTGATTTTTATCCACCACACATGAGTATGGGACCAGCCCATCCTCGCCTCAGTGCCTCTGCCCCTCCTACCAGTCTCGATGTGGCTTCCTCTTTAATTTCGTAGTTGTAGGACTTCCATTCAGCTCGATGTCAGGCGGTTCTGAATCATGGCTGTTCTGTAGTTTAGTTGCAATTTTGATGTGGTTGTGGGAGGAGGCGAGTACAGCATTTACCTACGATGCCATCTTGACTGGAAGTCCCTATTTTCCATCTTTCTTATGGTTTCATTTTAGGTTTGGTTAGAAAAAGTCCTTATAATCTCCACCATTTAATTGGTAAATGTAATAAAGTAATCTGTTTACATGTATTGTGATTACTGATATATTGAAGTTCATTTCACTGTCTTAGAAGAATGCCTGGCATGTAGTTGATCCTCAATGTTAGTTACTACTACTGCTACTGATACTACAACTAATATTCTCAAGTTCCATTCTAGAGCCCTGAGTCATGAAAACAGAGAGAAGAATGTCCTTATATTCTACTTGTTCATTTTCCAAACTTCTCTACTGAAAAGTGCTCTTTCTGCATCTCTGTAAGGTAAGGATATTCTTCAGAGACTTTCTGTGCTTCCTGATATCTGGCTGAGGAAAGACAATTTCTTTCCTGGACCCACTCATAAGCATGGGGAATTTTTAGCACAGGTCCAATTTCAGATACTATGATTAAAAATATAAGTTCAGAATTGCTTTGCCACTCACTAGCTGTTTGATATTGGTCAAGTTACTCCACCTTTTAGAACCCCAGTTTTCTTATCTGGAAGATGAAGACGCCAACCGCAGTGAGAATTAAACGACGTAGTGTAAAGTGCTCGGTGCAGTAATTTTAAGTGTAAGATATGGTTATTAGTATCAGTTCAGACACACTTTCTGAAGGCCAACTCCAAATTAGACCCCAAGCTGAGCCCTGAGTACTGCATCCAAGAACCCCCTAGTGGGAAGGGATGTAAGCCTTTGGTCCCATCTTCCTCATGGGGACATACACCTTGTCAGGGTCTCCACATTTTACCCAGTGTCTGCATCTTTTTGGTCTGCCTCTTGTTGTGGCATCCTAATAGTATGAGACAATAAAGCTCACCTGTCACACGACTGAGAGACCTGCAGCTGTATTTCCATGTCCCTAGTAAGTAACCAGACGGGGTATCTTATAACCACTAGCGGGGAGTAGTAATTCACTGATGCAATGGGACAATCATACCATAATCAAGTAGGATTTATCCCTGGGATGCAAGGATAGTTCACATTTGCAAATCAATAAATGAGATACACCACATGTAGTGGAATGAAGGATAAAAATCATATGAGCACCTCAGTAGATGCAGAAAATGCATTTGACAAAATGCAACATCTTTTAATGATAAAAACTCCCAACAAATTAGATATAGAAGGAATGTATCTCAACATAATAAAGGCCATATTTAATAAGCCCACAGCTCAAATTATACTCAATGGTGGAAAGCCAAAAGATTTTTCTCTAAGTCAGGAACAAGACAAAGGTGCCCACTCTCACCACATCTACTCATCATAATATTGGAAGTCCTAGCCAGAGCAACCAGACAAGAAAAAGACATAAAAAGCATCTAAATTAGAAATAAATAATAAAATTATCTCTGTTGGCAGATGACATGATGTTATATATAAAAACCCTAATGACTCCACCAAAGAAACAATAAACAAATTTAATGAAGTTTTAAGATACATACTCAATATACAAAATCAGTTGCACTTATATACACTAAAAATAAACTATCTGAAAAAGAAATGAAGAAACGATTCCATTTACAATAACATCAAAAACAATAACATACTTAGGAATACATTTAACCAAGGAGGTGAAAGAAATGTATACTGCAAACTATAAGACATAGATTAAAGAAATCATAGAAGACACAAATAAATGCAATAATATCCTGTGTTCATGGATTGAAAGAGTTCATAAAAATGTCCATGCTACCCAAAGCAATCTACAGACTCAATGTAATCCCTCCCAAAATTTAAATGGCATTTTTTACAGAAATAGAATAAATAATCCTAAAAGTTTTATGGAACTACAAAAGATCCTTAATAGCCAAAGCAATCTTGAGCAAAAACAAAGCTGGAAGCATCACACTTTTTTTATTTCAAATGATATTGCAAAGCTGTAATCAAACAGTGTGGTACTGCCATAAAAACAGACATGAAGACCATTGGAACAGAATAGAGAGCCCAGAAATAAACCCACACATATATTATCAACTAATATTCAACAACAGCACCAAGAACACACAATGGAAAAAGTCTCTTTAATAAATGGTGCTGGGAAAACTGGATATCCACATGCAAAATAATGAAATTGAATCCTTAAGTTACCATACACAAAAAATCAAGTCAAAATGGACTAAAGACTTATACATAAGATCTGAAATTATAAACCTCCTAGAAGAAAACATGGGGGAGAAGCTCCTTGGCATTGTTCTTAGCAATGATTTATTTTTTATTGATACCAAAGCACAGCCAATAAAAGCAAAAATAAATGAGTGGGACTACATCAAACCAAGAGGTTGCTGCACAGCAAAAGAAACAATCAACATAACAAAAAGGCAACCTATGGAGTAAGAGAAAATATTTGCAAACTATATATCTGATAAGGGATTAATATCCAAAATATGTAAGGAACTAATGCAACTCAATAGCAAAATAATAATAATAATAACCTGATTAAAAAATAGGTAAAGGACCTGAACAGATATTTCTCTAAAGAAGACATAAAAGTGGCCAACAGCTATATGAAAAGGTAATCAACACAACTGATTGTCAGGAAATGCAACTCAAAACCACAATGATATATCACTTTACACCTGTTGGGATGGCTATTGTCAGACAGTAAAGAGATAGCAAGTGTAGGTGAGGATGTAGAGAAAAGGAAACCCTGTACATTGTTGAAGGGAATGTAAATTGGTACAGCTATTATAGAAAATTGTATGAAGATTCCTCAACAAATTAAAAATAGAACTACCATATGATCCAGAAATCCCATTTCTGGGTATATATCCAAAGGAAATAAAAGCACTTTCTCAAAGTGATACCTGCACTCTCATGTTCATAACAGCTTTGGTCACAGAGATCATGATATGAAAACAACCTAAGTGTCCATTGGTGGATGAAGAAAATGTGGCATATATAATGGAGTATTTTTATTCATCCCTTAAAAGAAAGGAAATCCTGACCTTTGCAACAGTATAGAAGAACCTGGAAGGATATCATGCTATGTGAAATAAACCAGACACAGATCTCACTTATATGTAGAATCTAAAAACAATGAATGAATGAAGCTGAGAGTAGAGAGTAATTATTGGGGCTAAGGGTAGGGGAAATGAAGAGCTTTTGACAGAGGGTACAAACTTTCAGTTATAAGATGAATAAGTTCTGAGCATGATGACTATAGTGAATAACATGTGCACTTAAATTTTTTTTGACAAGGAGTAGATACTAAGTGTTCTTACCACTCTACTCCCCCTGCCCCTGCAAAACCCCAAAAATAACTGTAGGATGATGATATGTTAGTTGGCTTGATTGTGGTAATTATTTCAAAATGTATATACATACATATATCAAATCATCACGTTATACACCTTAAATATATACAATTTTTATTTGTCAATTATACTTCAAAAACCTGGAAAAGAAAACAAGAACCAAAAACTGACCCCAAAATGACAATGCCTCTAACAAGATAGAATTTATTTTTCTTGAGAATCCAGAGATAGGTAATCCAGGAATGGTACGAAGTTCTGCTTCACAAAGTCCTCAGAGACCTGGTGCTTCTATTCTGTTGGTCACATGCATGGCCTTCCTTCCTTCAATCATTTCACGTTCGAAGGGGGCTGCAGCACATCCTGGCATTCTGTCCACAATAAGCAGAAAGGAATGAAATGTTGATCTCATCCAGAAACACCCTCACAGATACACCCAGAAAAAACGTTTAGCCAAATATCTAGGCGTCTTGTGATCCAGCCAAGTTGACATATAAAATTAACCATCATGAGATCTTTGTATCATGTTATCACCTACCAGAGAGTGTTCACTACTGAGGAGGCTCTAAACAACCAAGTAGACAAAATGTGCCAGTCCATTGACATCAGACATCTTCTGTAGTTGTGAAACATGATGAGCACACGAATGAAATGGCAATGGTGGCTAAAGTGGAGACTATGGACTCTCATTTACAAGCCTGATCTAGTTACTGCACAACCACATGTCAGCCTACCACCAACAGAGACTAATGCTGAGCTCCTGACATGGCACATCCCATCAGGAAGACCAACTAAGCACTTAAAGACAAGCTGAGTGTATTGGATTTCTTCCATTCTGGAAGAGCCAGAAGTTGGTACTCACAAAAATAAACACCTATTCTATGTATGGGTTTGCCTTTTCTGTCTATAAAACTTCAACCTCTACCACTATCGGAGGTGTTATGAATTTTGATCCACTGAATTGGGTGCTATGTAATATTGTGTGTTATACCAGGGGACCCATTTTACAGCAAAGAAAGTGCAGGAGTGGGCCTATGACCATGGATTACACTGATCATAACACAAATTGCATCTTACAGATGCTGCCAGTCTGATAAAGCATTGAAGCAACCTGTTGCAGGCATAGTTGAATTTAGAGGCAATACACTTAGAGGATGGAGTGCCATCCTTCAGGACATAGTGTATACTTTGAATCAAATACTTTTATAGGGTGCTGTGTCCCCAGTAGAAAGAACACATGGGTCTGGAGACAAAGAAATAGAAGCAGGAATGACCCCACTAACCATCACTCCCAAGGACCCGCTGGAGGATTTTGTAATTCCTGTTATTGCAACTCTCAGCTCTGCAAAGTTAGAAGTCCTAGCTTCCAAAGGATCCACTTTCTTCAGAGGGCACAGCAAGAGTCTCATTTAATCATAAGCTGTTATGTTATGGCTTCTGTTTGGGCACTTAAGGATCCTTGTGGACAGGGACCAGCAGTAAAGAAAAGGGGTCACTATTTTGACAGGGGTAATTGACCCTGATCATCAAGAGAAGGTAGCCTGTTGTCACACAATGGGGCCAGAAATTATGTGGAACCAAGGTGGTTCACCTGGGTTCCTCTTGGTGCTCCTTTGACAAATTGTAATTGTAAATAAACAGATACAATAATCTCAGTGTGCGAAAGCATTGGTACCCAGGAAGACTTGAGCATGAGCATCTTGGTTGTGCCACCAGGTAAGCCAAGGAAGCCTGTAGAGGTGCTAGCTCAGGGTGAGAATCTAGGATGGAAAGTTGAGGAGGAAGACAATGAGAATCAGTTATGGCTCTGAGACCAACTGCAACAGAGGGGCTGTGGTTTCTCCTCTTCCTCCTCCTCCTCTGTATTAGTTTGCTCAGGCTGCCATAACAAAATACCATAGACTGGGTGGCTTAAACAACAAAAAATTATTTTCTTATGGTTCTAGAGGCTGGAAGTCCAAGGTCAAGGTGTCAGCAAGTTTGGTTCCTTCTGAGACCTCACTCCTTGGCTTATAGACGGCTGCCTTCTTGCTGTGTCCTCTCTGTGTGCATGCATGTCTGTGTCCAAATTTAATCTTATAAGATCACCAGTCATACTGGGCCCACTCTAAAGACCTCAATTTAATCACCTCTTTAAAGATTTTATATAGAAATACTATTGCATTCTGAGGTACTGAGAATTAGAGATTTAACATAGAAAATTTTTGGAGGGGGGTACACAATTCAGGCCATAACAGTCTCTTAGGAGCTTCTCCTCAAGAAGAGAGACCCAATAGAATCCCTGAGTAGCTGCCCTCTATGAGAAGGGGATTTGAGCAGTACAAGGGTGAACTGTGGTAGACACAAAGATACTTTACTTGGATCTCCTTCCAGTTGTGGAGAGTGCAGTCGGCAGAAAGCTTCCAGCTGTCAGCTCCTTCAGGATCAGCCTCCGCTCTAGAAAGCCATGTTGTCTGAGGCCAAGCCTTTACTGGACAGCCTGCGTCTGGCGACTGAGAAAAGCAGGGGTATGGGGCTTGGCCACTTTGACTTGACATGGGCAATTACAACCAGCAATATTTGTTCTAGATCTCCCCATTGGATTGGCTAAGGCCTTATCAGGGCTGCATTTTAGTTTGACTTCTCCCTTTGCCCAATCTTATCCCTCCCTTTGAATCCTCATAAACAATTTGTACCTCAAACTCCAACTCAAGTGCCTGCTTTTAGAGAATCCAGCAGGTGACATTTTACCTCCTATCTTTAAATATACTAGCTATATTATGATTCCAGGCCTTTCTACCATTTCAAGAATTAGTTTTGGCAAATATCAAAATAGAAGATTTACACAGAGTTAAAATAAGTGTAGTGACTTTCTTGGCTTGTTGCTCCTGTCCTTCTTTAAGCCTGTCAACTAGTAACATTAACTTGACCCCAGTTAGGATTCTGGCCCCAATCCTTCCTTAAGCAAGTTATTGTACTCCCGATCTAAGTAACTAGGCTCTCATATTGATGTATGAGTAAACCCCACCTTGTATTGTATTTCTAGTAACTACTCAGTCTTGTGACCACTATGGGCCCGTTTATCCCATATTTTCTTCTGGCTTTTGTGTACATACATGCAGATTTGCTCATCTCTCATGAAACTCTACATTTAAAAAGAGTAACGAAGCAATCTATAGATTTAACGCAATCCCCATCAAAATACCAACGACATATTTCACAGAACTAGAACAAATGCTTCAGAAGTTCATATGGAACCAAAAAAGACCCTGAATAGCTTCAGCAATCTTGAAAAAGAAGGACAAAGTAGGCGGGATCACAATACCAGACATCAGGTTATACTACAAAGCTACTGTAATCAAAACAGCCTGGTACTGGCACAAGAACAGGCACATAGATCAATGGAATAGAACAGAGAACCCAGAAATTGACCCAAAACATTATGCTCAATTAATATTCGACAAAGGTGGCAAGAGCATACAACGGAGTAAAGACAGCCTCTTTAATAAATGGTGTTGGGAAAATTGGACAGCTACATGCAAAAAAAATGAAACTGGACCATCATCTTACACCATACACAAGAATAAACTCAAAATGGATAAAAGACTTAAATGTGACTCATGAATCCATAAAAATCCTACAAGAAAATGTAGGCAACAAAATTTCGGACATCATACGCAGCAAAATTTTCACTGATATATCACCTAAGGCCAACAGAAACAAAGGAAAAAATGAACACATGGGACTACATCAAACTCAAAAGCTTCTGCACAGCAAAAGAAACAACCATCAAAGTGGAAAGGCAACCCACTGTATGGGAGAGCATAATTGCCTATGATATATCAGATAAGGGACTAATTTCCAAAATATATAGAGTACTCATACAACTCAACAAAAGGAAGACAAAGAAGCCAATTAAAAAATGGGCAGAGGAACTAAATAGACATCTCTCCAAAAAGGACATACAAATGGCCAAGAGACATATGAAGAAATGCTCAACTTCACTAATCATCAGAGAGATGCAAATTAAAACAACAATGAGGTATCACCTCATACCTGTCAGAATAGCCGCCATCAACAAAGCATCAAACAACAAGTGTTGGCGAGGGTGTGGAGAAAAGGGGACTCTAGTACACTGCTGGTGGGAGTGCAGACTGGTGCAGCCACTATGGAAAACACTATGGTGTTACCTCAAAAAATTAAAAATTGAATTACCATTTGACCCAGTGATCCCACTCCTAGGAATATACCCTAAGAAGCCTGAATCACCAATCAGAAAGAATACATGTACCCCCATGTTCATAGCAGCGCTATTTATAATAGCTAAGATCTGGAAACAGCCCAAGTGTCCATCAGTAGACGAATGGATAAAAAAGCTGTGGTATATATACACAATGGAGTACTATGCAGCTGTAAGAAAGAAAGATCTCTTATCCTTTGTGACGACATGGGAGGACCTGGAAAATATTATTCTAAGTGAAACAAGCCAAACAGAGAAAGACAAATATCATATGATCTCACTTATTTCTGGAATATAATGAACATAACAGTCTGAGGAACAGGGTAGTCCCAGAGACGTGGAAGTAGGGTACAGACTGACATTTGCCAGAAGAGGGGGTGGGGGAGGGGAGCGATGAACACAGAACTTGTACGCATGTACTCATAACCAATGGACATGGACAACAAAACTGGGGACAGGGCAGGGAGGGAGGGGGAGGAGGGTGTCAATGGGGGAAAAAAGGAGAAACATCTGTAACAAAAGTAAATTAATTAAAAAAAATAAAGTAAAAAAAAATAAAATAAAAATAAAAAAAATAAAAAGAGTAACGATATTTTTTCAGTCAGAGCACAGTTCATCCAAAGTGTCATTTCTCAAACCTGAGATTGAATTGTTTGGGCTTATTCTGAGGATCCCTAGTACCAGCATTCTCTCCTCACCATAAACATTTGTGTATTTTTCACCATTCAGACTGTGATTGCTGGATGCTGCCCAGAAATCTCTGGGTTGTGGTAATGTCAGATCTTTGCCATGTGGCAGACATTAACTTAATTTCCCCACTTTTTTTTTTTTTTTCAGGAGAAATAAGAAAGAACACTATACTGATTACAAACCAGTTCCAAGTTTTTTTTTTAAATAAATGACTGAATAGTAACACTTGAATGATTGAGTTCTTCATAATGTATGTTTAAATCACTTTTAAAACCATATTATTACTTATTTATCATTTTAATCAATAATTTTGTCAACACAAACTCTTTACTCTTTAGAGCTAAGTAGAATTTATAAGTAGAAATAACAAATTCTATCATGGTGTAATGTGCTAGAATTAAGTAGCGTTCATACTCAAGATCATCAGTGGAAAGATATCTAAACAGTGGATAGTATCTGAAAAACTAGTGCTAGCAGACTTAGAATATGCCATAAATAATTTAGGTGTGTTCAAAGTTTTGCATCCTCCACTCCTCACTTACATTAAAACCAACTCAGGTTAATGTTAACTTTTGAAAAATAACCCATCATGTAAAGCACATTCAGTCCCTCAGATATCATTGAGCCCTGAATATTTATCTTGATTAGTTCTAAGTCCATTCTGCTGGTTATTGGCATTACCCATAAATGAGAATCTTTGTCATCCTGAATCTTCATGCAGAGAAATGAATGGAGCTCGGTCAGTACCTGGCCAGCACATGGGCCATTTCTTAATCTGCAACAGAATGATGCTCTGAAACAAACTTCTTGCTCAAACCATCAGCTAAAGTGCTCTCCACAGAAAGACCACCATGCCACTGCCCTGCCTGCCTCACAGACACATTAGGGGTCAAAGCATTGGTCCAAAGGGCTGGCTTGAACCATCTCAGGACTGTCCAACTGCTGTCCACATGTTCAGGGAAAGCCTGAAGGATGAAGCGATGTCCTCAAAAACAGCACATGCCCAATGGCTTCTTAATGATCTGGAGTGCCGTTGACAAAAGACGCCCCTAGGTGTCTCCCTGGAGAAGCCTATCTTCCATAAATGCATCAGGACCCCATAAGTGATCCTCCCAGTGAACACTCTTACTTATTAGTTTTGCCTAGTCACAAACACATATCCAAATCCTTGAGAAATTATGCTATTTTCCCACAAAGCCAAAACAAATCAAATACTCATCACATCCTCCGTTAATGTATTTGACATAAATTGCATTTAAGCGGAACAAGGGTGTGATCACATAGCTATTTGATAGCAGCCATTTGTGCACACTGCTCACTTATGCTCTGGGTTTATTACTGATATTATTCTGTACAAAAAATGAATCTTCTCATGTTGAGAAATTAACTTGGTCTTAATGGAGAAAGTCTAGAGGTCACAAAAATGGTACAATTAATTCAACACTTCTGTCTCCAAGTGACCGTGTTGCAACAAATTATGAAGTGTAATTATAGTTACAGAACCTCAGAGCATTTGGCAAATTCAGTTAATTCTGTTGAGACAAATCGTTCAGAATTGGCTTTGGCTTTAGATGGAATTTTTTGTGCTTTCATTTGGTGCTTTGCCATCACATATACACATATGAGGAAGCTTTCGGGGGCAGGGCTTTGGTGGAGTGCCAAGTACAAGAAGGAAAGGAGAATGGCTGTGGATGCAGGCTCAGTTTCTTGAATACTGCTTTGGAGATAACTCTGCTAAACCCCAGTATATTGCATCTCTGCTTCAGTTTATACCTCCGATTAGCATATGTGGTTGTTTTGAGGATTAGGCATGAACACAATGCAAAACTGATGCACAAGGGATCCAGCACTGGGTGAAGAACATGGGTGCTAAGAAAAACTGCCTTGCTCTCTGAATCTCTGACTAAAAGTAACTTGTCTTTTTTCCTATGTCATTTTTTCTGCAGGGTAGAGCTGACTTTAGAAATGACAAAACAGAATTGAGCAGACTAAATAAAATACCTTGGGGAAGAACACTCAGTACTTACTGGAAGTGTGTCAAACAAGTGATCTACTTCCTGGCTGTGAGGAGGAAAAATGCAAAATGTATGCTGGGAGGAATTAGCTCACTGGGAACATGTTATTGCCATTTTATTTTCTTTCTTCCATCTACTCTCCTTCTTTACCACCTTGTTCTCTGTCTCTCTCCCTTCTTCCTCCTTCCGTTCTTTCTTGTCTAAATGGTGGGTACAGTCTGATCAAAGATAAAGAGGAGGAATGAAGCATTTTGGGAGCAGAGGCTAGTCAGGCAACAGGTGTGGCTGAAACAAAAGGATGAGGTTGAGAGTACAGTAATTTTGGTGTGTACACATGGAGATGGCATTGAAAGTTGGATTACTTTAATCTTGAAGGACAGTAATGAGCCTGGTAAATTCTTGAGCAAGAAATTGATGTGATAAGAATACTATCAAGCCTGGCCGGTGTGGCTCAGTGGTTGAGCATCGACCCATGTACCAAGAGGTCGCTGGTTCAATTCCAGGTCAGAGCACATGCCCAGGTTGTGGGGGGCATGCAGGAGGCAGCCAATCGATGTTCTCTCTCATGGATGTTTCTCTCTCTCTCTCTCCCTTCCTCTCTCTCTCAAAGCAATAAAGAAAAAAATAATAAAAAAAGAATACTATCGAGAAGGACATTATTACAATAGTGAGTGGAGCTAACTGGAGCATAAGCTAATATTTCTTAATCAAGGGACAGAGTCATCCTTCTGTCTCAGTTCTTGGTCATAGAATCTGCATGTATCCCAATTAAGTAAAGAATTGATTGGTGAAAGCAAGAATTGACTATGGAAGATTTGAAGATGTTCCTATAAGATACACATGGCCATTTACTATCTGTTTTGGGGCTTAAGGCCTCTTTCCAGAAGACCTGGGCCCTCCTTCAGGGCTCAGCTGGAACACCTCCTTATTTGCAAATCTCCTCTGTCCTGCTCCATTCAGGTGCTTTCCTCTGCTATTGTATCACACTACTGTTTTCATCTGCCTGCACTGAATCCTGTTCTCCCATTACCCATATTCCTCCATTCCTGTGGCCCCTTAAAGGAAAGGGCTGAGTCTTTAACTCTCCAATAAATGGCCTTGGCCAGTGCAGTGCGCAGCAGGTGACTATGGACTGCCTGAGCCTCCATAACTCTGGGCCATCAGGTGTATGTGCAGATATCATTCCATCACCTTACTGGAAAACATTGTTTTTCAAATGTGCTTTCAAATATGTCTTGTCCTAAGAAGGGGCCAGACTGTGAAAAGTCACATCCAAAGGAACTGGATTAAGGTGTTTGCAGCTCTGACATCCTATGATCTAAGTGCTAAGCTCCCTGGAAGGAGCAGGCAGTAAGGTTAATGGGGCTGTTTACCAGGGTTATCTACGGGAGTTAAGAGGTGGAGGAGACCTATTATTGCAATCCTCCCTAACCCAGTCACATGGCCCAATCTAATTAAGCATTCTTAATATCAGAAACTTTAAACCAAACAAAATTAAAATGAGGCCTCTTTGTTGGTGCAGTAAATAAAGAAGCAAAGACATTCATCTGAACTCTCCCTAATCTCCCTGGATCTTGTCCAGGATGAATGTGGCCATTGACAGACATGATGGTGACGACCTCACAGACTGGGTCTTGACAGCTGCTGGACTCTTCACCTTCAGAGACTTTAGCACACGTTCCAATCAAGCAGGATGCAGGATGCAGGGTGCAGGGACGTGACTTTGGGATCAGGGCTCATTTCTCTTACAGTGTTTTTCTTCCCAGCGTAGTTATTCCAGAAGCTGATACTAATTCATCATTGAGTGATACATACATAAGGCTCACCTAGTAAAAGCAGGAGTCTAAATCACATTGACTCTACTGCTTTATCTTCATTATTAGATTTGGTAAAACACTGGAACTAAAATATTCCTGTGTAAACACTTGATGCCCAGTATAAAATTGTCACTTTGATTCTTCACAGTAATTGACCCACATAAACAAAACAACCCTTTTTGTTCTTGTTCTTTAAGGCACAGTGATAATCACAAACAGTATTTTAACAAATTCCTTTTATGCTTTGACAAGAAATCAGAGAGGGGACCTATTTTTTAATTGTTCAGTCCAAGGACTTCAGGTGTGAACTGACTAAAAGAGGGAGGTTTTCAGATGGCTAGAAAAGCATGAGCAGAGGTGTGGATATAAGGGCTGTTACAGGAAATAGGAAAGAGTTTCGTTGTTTGGAGGGTTAGCTGTGCAGGAGATAAAGCTGGAAATGTAGGTTGAAGTCATGTTGTGTAAGGTCCTGAGTTAGTGGGCTGTGGGTGAACCAATGAATTGGTGCTAATGATTTAGAGAGGTTAACTTGATGGTGGTATGTAGATTCATTTAATCTGTTACCATCTCAGCTCCAACAACAGAATAATGAACCTTGTTGGAGAAGTTTTTATAACTCAGCAGATAGCATTAAAATTGCTTTGTCTTCCATCTCAGCAGGTTGGTCATCCAGCTTAGCAGTTCTTCTATGCGCCATCAGTCTATCCCTCATCTGTTGCCAATAATAAACTATCTGTATCCCTATTAGAAACCATTTTCTTATGATGCTTGGACAGTTATTATTTAGGAGGTCTTATTAAAGCCATTATTACAATCAATGGGAAAACATTTGAAACCTCATTAACAAAAGAATGCCTCTGATTTACATTTGAGGATGTTCACTCAAGGTATAGAATGAAGGAGGGGATAAAGAAGGGTAAGGGTGGGGGCCAATACTTGAGGCAGGAGAGGGAAAGTAGGGGGTCTAGAGACATGCATTGCCAATGGAGGCCAAGAGGAGAGAATGAATGTATGAAGTGTTCAGAAGATAAAATTCACAAGACTTGGATTACCGTGAAGGTTGGGAGAGCAGGAAAAACCTTCCAGTTTTCTGGCTGGTCATACTGTTAAGAAACCTAAGCTGATGAATTATTTCTGGAATCTTTAGAAACACAGAATTCTCTTCAGACTCTACTTATATAAATATATATTTTTTAATCCTTAATTTTGAAAACAGTCTGCCATGGTTGCCAAAGTTGCTTTTTTATATGAAATTTGCTTGTTTCATTGAGTTGTCTCTGCTTCGGCACTTCTTGCGATGAAAATGTTCCATTTCAATTGTTCTTTTCCAAAGTGGTCATATCTCGACATTGTTATCTTAAAAACTTCTAAACACATCACCTCAACTTTGAAGCCTTCTGGGTTGATTTGGAAAGAACTAAGTCTTTCCCTATATCTCACACATACTTTTGTGTGTTATCACCTTCCACATCTAAAATACACCTTATTGGTATAGATACTTCATTTCTGACTCTGATGCTACTAAATGGTTTGACTCTACTGAACTGTAGACTGTATTTATATTACGAAACTAGAGGGAACAAATAGGTAATTCTTTAAGCTGGAACATGAAACAATAGCTCTTCCATTCCTGCTTTAGCAAAGGAAGGCTCCCTCTCCTTATCTGCCCGTTACTTTGTGAGAGCTTGGAATCCACTGGGCTACATTTACAGTTAGATTGGCACCTGAGCTCTGGACTCTGCCTTGGCCTCAGTTTACAGCACTCACTCCTTTGGACTAACCCTAGTTTCAGTGATTCTTTCTGATTCATGTACACGAATCCAACAGGTGAATGATCTCTGGATTTGCTGTTGTGATTAGAAAGTGGGCCTCCCCCAACCCCCCTTCCCTGAACATCTTCATAGACTATATTTGGGTCCTGTTTATGGCAGCTATGCCTAGCTTGTGGCTACCAAAGGGTGACTCAGTCTTCTCTATTCTGTGGAAGGGGACACACCAGGCCTAAATAAAAACAGATATTAAATTGATTTTCTTGACTTTAAGTGATAGCATAAGGAGATTTAGAATTGGGCTAAGAAAGAATTTTCGGTCATCAGTTGTTCACTCATAAAATGTTTACTGAACATGGGCTTTTGTCAGATATTATATATGTCATTAGGACTAGAGGTGAAATGAGGCCAGCAGCTCCCAAAGGAGTAGGAAAGACTTTCAATACAGCCTTGTAAGTTCTCTAATACGACCAAGGCAGAAGAGGACACCTCGTTCAGCCTTAAAGTTGGAGGGCTTGGTGAGGGTTAACACTGAGTTAGGAAGCTAGATAAGATACGAGCTAGATATGTGAAGAGAGGAAACAAGGGATATCAGTCAGAGGGGACAGCATGAGCAAGACTATGGAGGTGAATTTGGGACCAGAGTGGATCACTGGGGGAAGTTGTGAGATGTTTTGCCCTGGACAGCTTTGAGAAAAGCCACATCCAAAATGCCTGGGATGTGTGTAGAACTGGTGATACTCGAAGCCAGGGTAAATCTCAGATCATTGCACGAGGTTGCTCCAGACCTAAGAAGCATGCTGAACATTTCCCCACTGTCATGTACATTTTCAAAGCACCTTGAGCTTCTCAGAAAGTTAGATGATAAATCCAAACACATCAGCCACTTGGTCGTGCCTTCAGCATCTTCAGTGCACACTGAATTTCCCTCAATGAAGCAAAACTCCATCTGCTTTCTGTTAGTTCTCTCGTAAAAGGGGGCCTTGTACATAAATGCTCTGATTGCATCCCTCATTTGCACAGAGGCATCAAACACATTGTATTCCCTGCCTGCCATTTCTCAGTAAAAAGGCACCTTTCCTCCATCCCCACTCTGTACTGGAGCCCATTCATTAGAAAAAGCTTTATCTAGCAAGCTTAGAATTCCTTCTTTTCTGGCCTCTTCTCCAGCTACACCTCTCTTGGCTTCTGAAAGCAAGGACGGGTCACTCGCTTTTGTCATGAACATTTGGATGAAATGTTCTGACAAATACACATATGTGTGTACACAAAGGCATAAAAGCCCATTTTAATCGGAAGCGTTTTGTTTTCTGTGGGTTTTTAACTTTAAATGGAGCTCACACCCCCTCTCTCAGTCTAGCCTTTCAGGCGGTTTTATTTCTGTGTCCATGCTTTCATGGTGCAGTATAATAGCTTTTGTTTCAGAAGTACAGGCCAAGAGGACCCCTGAATGCCAGAGGTCCGCATTATATCCATAACGGTAGATTTGGACTGCAAAGCAGAGATTGGGGGAAGGTGGGAGCGAGGGCTTTCCATCGGTGAGCCTGCATCCTTCCAGCAACACGGGCACAATGGACACCATTCTGAGCACAGAAGAGGCTCTGGCAGTGGAGGGGCCGACACACTCATTCATGGCCCACACAATGGACCCTGCGCTGTAACCTTGCCCAACCTGATGGCACTCCCTTCTCCAGGTGATTGTTGCAGAACAGAAAGAACTTTGTCTCCTGGGTATCCACTGAGCCTTGTGTTAACATTTCATTCTTTAAAAAAAATTAAGTTTTGTTTTCCCTGTTTTTCTTTATTCCTCTCTCCAAAGTGAATGGATTAAAGTTAATTTCAGCCTTGGTCCAGAATCAGGAAGTCCAATGGAGAACTTGAAATGGTTGGTAGGAAAAGAAGGGCGTGGATGGAGATAGCATTAAAGAAGCTCTCAGCTCTCAGTTACTGCTTCTCTTCAATTGTATCATTAGTAAGGAAGGGAGAATAGGCCAGGTGGCTGTCTTGGGCTTGGATCCCATGAAGAGTGATTACCAATAAGAGCTTGTGCTTCGCCTGGCCGTGTGGCTCAGTGGTTGAGCGTCAACCCATGCACCAAGAGGCCGCCAGTTCAATTCCTGGTCAGGGCACATGCCCAGGTTGTGGGCCAAATCCCCAGTTGGGGACATGCAGGAGGCAGCCAATTGATATTCTCTCTCATCGATGTTTCTATCTCTCTCTCTCCCTTCCTCTCTCTCTCAAAGCAATTTTAAAAAATAAAAAATAAAAAAGCTTGTGCTTCTAGGTCAACACTAATGAATTGTTAATAAATGGCTCAAGGCAGGTCCCAGCAGGAAGAGTTGCTCCTCTACTAATTCAGCATCTAAGTCCCCAAATCCTCATACTTCATTGCTGTGGAGATGAACGTGAATCTGTGTAAGTATCAATATTTGTGGAAATTTCAATGCCTTCAGGCTTACTTAAATGTATTATTTAAAATCTTATTGTTTTAAATTATGTTCTCACCTATGACCTGTTTTCCTTTAGTTTGTATTCAGTGAGGCAGCAGTATAAAACCTCCTGCTATGCTTTGAAACTAGTTTTTTTCTGGAAGTTAAATTGTTGGGGGTAGTTCTTGGTTCATTGGGCACAACTGATCTATGCTCATGTAACCAATGTCAAGAAAACACTCTGTCTGGAGCTAATCATTGCAACAGGACCTTGGGAACTAGTCTAATGAACACTATGGTTCTTCAATTACTGGGTCAATTAGTGGGTCTCCCCATCTTTCAAACTTTTATCCTACCTTTTTAAAGGAAACTTCTTAACTTCTCCAGCCCATGTTGTGCTGATATCTTCTTTAGGATTCTACTCATAGGTAATAAAAATATGGCAAACTGTTAATCCCCCAAAGTGAAGAAATATAAAGGAGTAATAAAAAATAAGAAATTAAAGTAAAAGTTGTTTAGTAAGTATCAGAATTCTTCATTCTCCTCATTGCCCCGAAGAGATTTTGCCAAAGCCTCAGTATTGACACAACTCTTAGATCCAATCTGATTAATTCTGGTCACAGACAGGCCAACTTGTCTGAGTGTAGCTGCTCAGAAGGGAGATAACTAAACAATTTTTAAAGATTAAGTTGTTCCAATTCCATCCAGGGTCCTGGATTATTTTGGGTACCATTCTCAAGTTTAAGAGAGCAAGTTCAGCACTCAAGAGCCTGTTATTTCCTCCTCGATGTTTTACTGGGAAGTGGGAAGTTGTGTGATAGAGGCTTTATTAGAGTCTCCAGATCTAAAAGGACTGGCTATAGCTATAGTCATGATTAACTAAGAGATTGTCATGATTTTCTCTTCTATTATCTTAAGAAATATATATATATAACTTATTAAAATAGATAATCGATCATAGCAGCTATATGTAGTATATTAAAACAGGCTTCCTTTCTGGGTTATTCTGCAACCATTAAGAAAGGAATATAGCCCTGGCTGATTTGGCTCAGCGGTTAGAGTTGGCCCACAGACTGAAGGGTCTTGGGTTCGATTCCCAGTTAAGGGCATGTATCTGGGTTGCAGGTTTGATCCCAGGCCCTGGTAAGCAACCAATCAATGTGTCTCTCTCATATTGATATTTCTCTCTCTCCCTCCCTCCCTTCCACTCTATCTAAAAAAATCAATGGGAAAATATCTTCGGGTGAGGATTAAAAAAAAAAAAAAGGAATACAGTGTTGCAGTGAAGAGGGAACTTCTGGAGTCAGACTGTCTGGGTTTTAATCCCAGCTCCATCTCTCAGTAGCTGTGTGACCTTAGGCAATTAGTTATCATCCCAGGGTCTTACTTTTCTTGTTTGTAAAATGGGGACAATGATAATGTCCACGTAAGGAGTAGTTTGTGGTATCAAATGTGAAGCACTTAAAGGAGTGCCTGTGCCCAGTAATCCTCAGTACTCATTGCTGCTTATGCAGATCAGCTGAACATCAAGGACCCTAAAGGAGTCTTCTCAGTGTTTCTTATTGCTGTTGATGGTTTCCTTCATCCAAATCGCTGGTTTACTACATAAAAAATTAATCTAGTTGCTCTTGTGATCACCCTGTGGCTAGGAAGGCTGGCTGTACCTTCTTGCTTCACATTCCATGTGGATAAGTCTAGTCCACCAGTACCTGAACTACTTATTCCCATGACCACATTTTTCCAAACAGAGGAGAATTTCTCGGTCACTTTACTAATGAGTTGCCTTTCTCATTCCTGGTCAATACATTATTTCAATAACAAAGCTTATGTTTGCATGTTAAACATTTTACTGCAGTCCTTAAATACAGATTTGGCTCAGAAATTTAAAAAAAGTCAAATCAAATATCTGGCATCATAATGATTTATAAACATTTTTATTATGATGATATTTTAGCTAATGCAAATAGTTTCTTTTATTGACTTAATTTGAACATGAGGATTCTGGTCAAAGATAGAATTCTTTAAAAAAAATTTTTTTTTCCTTTATTGATTTAAGAGAGAGAGGAAGTGAGAGGGAGAGAGAGATAGAAACATCGATGAGAGAGAACATCGATTGGCCGCCTCTTGCATGCCCCTCACTGGGGATCGGGCCCACAACCTGGGCATGTGTCCTGACCAGGAATTGAACCGGTAACCTCTTGGTGCATGGGTCGATGCTCAATCACTGAGCCACATCGGCCGGACAAAGATAGAATTCTTGCCCACTCTCCCCCTAAAGAGAATGTGTAATATTAATCTAAAAAATTGATATAAATGCATATTTATAATAAATATAAAAAGCTAAACATTAATTTTAATGAAACATCAAAGCAAAACATGAATTGTAGCAAAGACTTTATATATAAGCAAAGGGCAATTACATTTAGGTGGTGGGGGTGAGGGAGAGCGATAGAACTAATCTGAGAAGTGGTGAGTGTCTGGGGGGGAGACCGAATTCGTGGAGCTCTGTCAGAATGGAAAAGAGGATGCTTGAAGGACAGGAGGGAATAATGTGCAAGGAAAGAATGTTCCAAGAAAACACCTTGGACCGATGGTTTAGAGCTGTTCCAGTTCTTCCATGCACCTGATTCAGGCTGTGACTGTAGGTGATGTCACTGAAGTTAATCATCTAGAAATTCCTGGCTATGAAATCCTTCTTACCACTACTAAAAAGGCAGAATTAAAAGGATCTTATAGATCTAAATAAAAAGTTTCAGTCATTTTTAGAACCATTCTTGGGGGACCCTGGGGGATCTGACTGTAACAGCATTGTGACAAAGAGGCAAATAGACCTATCGTTCTATATAGCAGTTAAACATTTTGCAAACTATTTGTTCCTTTGTTCCCTTCAGTTTCCTTATCTATAGCCTAAGAATAACAGCAGCAACTTCCTCTTAGGGTTGTTGAGCTTCAGAGCTCATGCTCAGTGTCTGATGTGTAGGAAGGGCTCAATAAGTAGTCATCATCATCATCTTCATAATCTTTATCATCATCACAGGTATTATTGAACAGAATAACTAAACTGATTGTGACCATCTCCATAACATAATACACTGCAAATCATTTAGCATCGATCTATCCAATCTAGACCTCCTTACCTCTCACCTGGTACTTTGCCATTCCTATGCCCTGCCAAGCAAGAACCACCTCCTGGTGGTAAACATTTCCACCTCAAACTTTTTAAAATACTTCTTCTTTTAAAACCAATGAATTAGGCTCATATTTGAAACTAAGTTATTGTCAGATAAATTCTGAAAAAACATTAGGCATAAGTGTTGGTCAAAAATGGACCTGTGTGTCAGTTCTAGCCAACTGAACCATCTTTTATTCAAGCAAGGTTGATTCGTTGATGAGATATACATCATCTTGGCTTTCAAGTCCTAGAGGCCATCAAAGGTATCCTGATGTTAAAGATATCACTATTTTAATGATCCCTGCTGAAGAGTATTAAAAAAAAAAAAAAGCTGTGCTTTCAGGCCTTAAGACTTATTGCTTGTATTTTCACAGTTTTCTTAAAGTAAAAAGGGGTGTTGTGGAAAATGATAAAATTTATCATTTATAGCGAAATATTAATGTAGCAGCAGGAGATTCGATGGGGCCATCTATCTATGAGCATTCAGACTTCAAAGGAAGCATAAACACGAAATTAATGGTTTGTCTAGTGTAAGAGACAAATAAATGCAAATGTGGACTCATTAATATCAAGTGGATGACTTCTTGGTTTATGGGGTTTGGATTGATTTTGTCAAAGGCCAATAGATTTATTTTTTAAAGTCTTTGAAATTTAGCATCCATACACCCATTATTGAGGGAAATAAAACTCCCAGCACTCCTGGACGGCCTCTCTTCCTCCTCCTCCTCTCCCCCGTCCTAGATGTTACTTTACTGAGATAAAGTTCTTACATTAGGACTTACTTTCACACTGAAATATGTCCCTTGTAGGAACTGCTATAAACGTCAGCATTTTCCGCGGCATTAGTTTATGGGCAGAGTGAATTTTAATGGCATCATAATCTCATGGCAATCAATTGCAGTGCATGGAAAAAAAGCTCTGGGGGCGCCCATTAAATGGGCTTTGCATCACTTTTAATGCTCCAAAATCTTGAAGTCTCTCCCCATCTTCCCTGTTTGTCTACAGACAAAATAGTTTTTCTCTTTCCTCTACTGTTTTAGGCTGAAGTAGAGTTAAACACTTTTATTTACCATTTAATTCCATGACAGGGAGAGAAAAAAATCACTTTTTCACTTTCGTTTGAACACGGTCATGAGTCTGGTGGCTCTGATACAAGATAGAAAACCAAAGCAGGAGTTTCAGTGGGTTTTTAGCTCTTTCTAGATTGTCAAGTGCCTCTGCCATGGTCAAAATCTAGCTTTTGTGGTGCTCAGGTTATTCTGAGTGGAGTGGTCCAGATACTGTGAGGGGAACCAGCCCACAGTGGCTCCTCCTCTTTCTGAGCGTATGCTCCATGTCCATGTCCAGTTCTACCTCCAACTCCGATGTGAATTCCACATCTCGTTCTATATATTACCTGCCTGAATATTGAGCACATGGGTCATCATAATTATTTAAAGTGAGTTTTCCATTTCTACTCTTTTTTTTCTCTCTTAGTTTTGCACTATCAAGAGATGACATGGTTTTTTTTTCCCCCAGGTTAACTGTATTAGTTTCTTAACCATTTTGTGACACTTTCTTACTTCAATATCTCTGACTGCTCTTGAGTATTTATGTGCACAGTGAATTTGAAAGTGAGGGAATGATATTACCTTTTGAAAATTAAATTGTAAAGTCAACACATGATGAACAAGAACAAAGATATGCAAGGTAACTGTAAAAAGGAAGGCTCTGAGGCTGGCAGAATGAACTACACGCTGTTCAGTGCATTCACCAATCAATGATGAATAACTGTGTCAGTTAGGGGGTCAAATACAGAAGTGGAGAAAAAGGAAACCCACAGAAACAAATTTTGTGTTTCCATTTCAGCCCCAGGCATGTGAGAAGAAATCATATAACCAAAGGATGAAAAATACAGTTCCTACAGTGAAATGGCTACATCAGGATACATGAGCTAGGGCCATCTGTGAAAGCCACCTTTTAGAAACCTTCCCATGCCCAGAGCCCCTTCTCTGAGAATCTCATCCCCCTCTAAGCATGGGCTTGGCTCGGGTGATTGCACCAGGATAGGGCCTCTGACCCAACTTCAACTATTTGGAATTTGGCTCTTGCTAACAGGGATGGTGATTCTAGATAGTATCTACTGATAGTATCCTTGAATCCAGGACATAAAATTCAGTAGCCTTGAGGTGACCATGTTTGTGCATGAGCAGTAAAAACAAGTCAGCAGAATGAAAGATAAAGATGAGAAAAAGACATGGTATGAGAGATAGAGACCCTGGGACACTGGGAGGAGAGAGAGAGAGAGAAAGAGAGAGAGGGAGAGAGAGAGAGAGAGATGGGGAAGCTTGAGGTTTTCTGGTTTCTGTTTTTTTCTTCTCATGAAACCAGGTTGTGCTATCTGCATTAGGGATACCCCGATTCCTCAATCCCCCTGGTTTGAGGGGAAAATGTGGGAATTAGAGAGTGAGCTCTCACTCATTACTTCACTTTCTTGCTATTGCACATGACTACTCTCACACTACAATGTAAGAGTGCCTAGTTAAGTAACGTAAATATAATACTATACGATTTTAATGAAATGAGAAATATTGGTTGACGATGTTATTACAATGGAAGCATAAGTGAACAAGGAAAGGGCTGAGCGACACTTCTCCTGCATCCTCGAATGAGTGCTTCATCAGTCACCATGTGAGGTAAAAACAGTGAAAATCTTATTAAGTATAAAAGGAAGAGAAGCAAGTACAAGGTCCAAATTCTAAAGACTGTCAGAAATATGGATTATATCCACTATCATTAACAAAAACCTTTACCCATGTTACACACTGACCTTGAGATATTAACCAGAGCTAAAAATTAACAAGATGTAAAACCCAGATATTTAGAGCATGAGGGAAAACCTCTATGATCTTTTTCCAAAAATGTTTAAAATTGTTTTCAACAATGCTTGAAGTTTGCAGTATTTGATCCACCCCTTAAATGTTTAAAATTAAACTTGATAATAAAAATAATTAGAAATGTCTTAAATTTCTTATTTAGGAGTGAATACAAAAAGCTGAATACTGTTGGGACACAATTCTTCCTGCCATAGTAAAAGAAAAAGAGAAAAAAAAGTTAATACCGTATGGTGATCAACTAAAACATACTCCTTTTATTTGTCAACAAATATAATTGAAGACAGAGAAAACGAATTTGACTGAACAGGTATTGGAAAAAATCATGTAGTGGGAGTTATTTTCTATATGTGGATGAAAATACAGATGTTTTGTATACGACCTCAGCTAATGGCATTTACAGACAAGACATGAATGTTTATAACATTTATCAAAATAGCTCCAAACTGCAAATAGTCCAAAAGAATAAATAAATTGTATTTTCATACATAGGAATACCATAGAGCAATAAAAATGAATGAACCACCCACAATATAATTGCAATTGATTTTTAACACAGTGGAAAAGATAATTAAATAAAGAAAAGATATGTTTTCCAACAAATAGAGCTGAAACAATTAGATATCCATATGTAGCCTGTTCCCTTCCTCTTCTCCCTGTATTCCCCCTTCCACAGATGTAACCATCGTTCTGAATTCTGAGCTTAGCATTCCCTTTGCTTTTAATATGTTTTATATGATATGCATTACAAAAGTGTATTTATGTAAAAATTGTTTACAGCTTAGGAAAAGAATATCATGTTATATGTAAAATTTTAGGTCTTAATTATTTTCACTTAATGTTATATTGCTAAGATTCATCCATATTGTGGCATGTAGCTAGAATGTGTTCATTTTGATAACTATACAATATTTCATTGTGTGACTAAACCATAGTTTATTCATACAATTTCCTGTTGATGGGCCTATAGGTGATTTCCAGAATGTTGCTATTGAGAATAGTGATGTTATGATCATTCTTGTACATGTCTTCTAGTGCACGTGAACAAGACTTTCTTTTGGATATATAGATATAGGAGTGAAATTTCTAGGCAAAAAGTATAAATATCTTTGACTATATAAAATAATTTCTAACAGTTTTCTAAATTGGAGTGTGAGAGTTCTTATTGATTCACATCCTCTCTAATATTTATTCACACTTTTTAATTTTTGCTAACTTAAAAGGTATAAAATGTTATTTTACTGTGGTTTTCTATATATTTACGTATTGTTTCCATGTTCAAATTTAGCAACTAATTTTAGTAATTAAATGAAATTATTTTAGTAATTTAAAAACCCAACAATATATTTTTGGATAAATTGCTCCATACTGTTAATTAGATGAAGCATTGGCCAATGGCTCAGCCTGTCAAATAGAGCAGAGAATTCATTTAGTTAATTCCAGTTGATTTTATAGCTCTATCTAGATCATGGGTATTACCTGAAAGTTATAGACCAATATTGTAAAAATCTCTATTTATTAAACAATATAGTACACCATCTTTCTCAGGAAGTTTTGGAAGACCTTATCTGGCATAATGATTATCCAATTCAAGAAGCTTCTTTCATGTATGTTAATTTGATGGTACCTGTCAATTAAATGTGAAAACCTCAAGTTTTAAACTTACTGTCTTTGTGGCACTATGGGTATTTATTTAAGGCTTCATGAGTTTGGAGTCATATTAAATGGGAACAAGTAGAGAAAGTTCTAGAAATGGCCTCTCTCCTTAAAGAGCCTAATTGGAAGAATGGAAGATTCACACAGGAAGCAACTGAGACAAATTTATGGAGTGACCTACTACCAATCATGAAATAATTCAATAAAATTAGAATAAGTTCTGATGAAATGAGAATTGAAGGTGTAGTCAGGATGGTGTGTGGTAGATACCTGTTTGCTTCCTTTAGGAGGTGAAATTTAAACTCAGATTTTGAGGAGGTAATTGTTTTTTAGATACTGTAATTTTTATAGCAAATAGAACATATACATTATGGGTGAAATAATACTCCATCCTCAGGGAAAACTAAAATTTACTTTGATTTGGTTTCTTTTTAAGATAACAGGGGTAAGAGGAACATGACATTGAATACCTTTTATTTGGCCCATATGAAGCCAGCACTGACTGGGTGGTTCTTCCAAAACAACTTTGCCTGGTATTCTGCCATCTGTCTTGGAGTTAGATGGTGTTTCCATCCAAGATATCTAGTTTGCCCTTCCTGTAGGCACAACTAGTTTTCAGGTGAGGTCATCTTGCAGTTAACTTCACTTGTATGAAAGAATGTTAAAGAGAGAACATAAGAAGGTTAAGTCCTAATCATATTTTTGCTCAATTTACTCATTATTATAAAATTTTCAGTATTTGTGTATCTGTATGCCTCTTACTTATCAGCCTTTGAGATACTCAGTTTGTGCAGTTATACAAGACAGAGCAGAACTGAGCTCAGAAGCCATACTGGGCCAGACATCACCGAGATGGCGAAGGATTTCATTTAATCTAAGGCAGCGATTTTCAACCCCTGAGCCACAAGAATTTTTAAAACATGCAATACCTGACTATTAAGTCAGGGGCACTGACCTTTCTCCCCTTAGATTGTCAAATTAAAAAATGACAACAGCCAACACAACAATAGCTGTCCTGTGTGAATAAATCTAAATTATACCCATTTTTTTTTTGTCAGGTTGGCAAATATATACATTTTCTGGTGTGCCACAGAATTTTAGTAATTAGCGTATGTGTGCCATGAGATGAAAAAGGTTGAAAATTGCTGGTCTAATACACACATCTTTAGACAGTTAACGTCTCTGAAATCAGGATGGCATTTTGGTCTAGAAGGAAGTAGAACTCTTCCAGAGAGAAGCTGGGGGCACTGTCAACCTGAGAGCACTTTAAGTTGTCTGCTTGAGATTTTTGGGACCACAGTGATATTAACAATTTAGACTGCAAACTTGCTTGGCCAGTTTTTTGGTTCAGATTCCCAGGAAAAATTTTTCTTTCTTCACCCAGGGCCAAGATTAAGAAAGGCAAGTATATTTCTTGTTTAGTCCTGCATGGAGGATATAGCTCTTTCATATCTCCACTTTTTACCCCATCTCAGTTATTTTTTCTTCTCTTAATGGTACATAAAATAAAGGTGTATCTGTTGGAAACTGTAGAGCCCACAGGAGATGCAGACATAAATTTGGGAATTTCCATAAGAAAGAACCAACTGATTCTGTCTTTCTAATGAAAGGTGATTTTAATGACTCACAGAGTGATTTCAAGGAGCCTTGTGTACAGAGGTTTTTGCTCCATGCTAGCTTAAATGTGAATTTGGTATCTGAAATAAATAAAGAGTTGTCTAATCTTGTCCTTTCTTGATGAAATATAAAAAGAAACAAATTCTATTTTGGAGAAACAGTGCTTTCAATTTTTAAAGAAGTTTTGACGTATTTTTTTCTGAGACTGACTGTTTTCTGAATTTATTATTCCTTTTAATTACATTCAAAAACTAAAATCTCATTGACCTTCAATTTATTAGCAGGTTACCTGTCTTTATCCCTTTGACTTGGACAGCAACATGGTTCTGAGCTCTCAGTTCCTGACTGAGATGCAAAGTCTAACAGCAATGGAAGTAGAGTAGTTGTACTTGAGTTGAAGAAGTGGAAGGAGAGGGAAGTGGCCAGATTTGGAACAGACCTAACAGGATTTGCTAGTAGATTTGATGGGAGGTAAGAGAGGAAGTGAGAAGCAGAAGATGACAGTAAAGATTTTGGGATGAGTAGCAATGGAGAGGAAGCAAGTCTTGGAGGAGAAACAAAGGGTTCTGCTGTGTGGCTTCATTAATTTCCATTACCATTTCAGAAAAATCAAATCACCCCCCCAAAAAAGATTCATGAAATGTGATGCTGCCTCCAGCAATGGGAGAGTCAGGTTTATCAGACAACATGCCTTCCAAGTCACTGGAAATAACTGAAGAGCTAAATAGAAGTGCGGGCTCATTAGGGCTATCAATGGGACATGGGTCTTTTTGATCTCGGTCTGCATGCTAAGGAAAGGGTAAGTGAGCCTCCTTTTCATCTTTCCCATCACACTTTAAAGGGCAGTTGTAATGTTCCCACCAACTGAATCATTTTCATTTCCAACTCTAATCAATTTGTGAATAAATATCCTTTGGAGATGTGAGCTGTTTTAAATGATGGCTGCCTTTCCACCTTTAATCTACGACACTACAGTTCTCTTGAGAGAAAATAGCTCCTTGTATCTTTATTCCCTCTCTGAGTTCATGTATGAAGCACACCTCCTTTTTTATTATTACATAATAATGGCTTTACTAGGCGAATAAAAGGTTTCACAAGTTTTGCAAAAATGAGAGGCTATTCACCCTTGCTACCTTTAATCTCCTGCATTCTCCTGTTAATGAGTATAAATTATCAAAGCTATTTCGCAAAGTCTTTATATAGTACAATACCAGCGGCAGATCATTCTCAGGAAGGGCTCTTTTTAAATATCATAATTAGTGGTATTATCTTTAATCTTTTGTGGTATGAAAATGAAGGACAACATGAAACTTGATACAAGCTAAGAGACTTCTTACTTTGGTGAGTTTTGGAAGGTGAAAATGAAGGTCTGAACCAGCCCTTCTTCCTTTGGAGAGTTCTGAAAGATCCCAGAAGTATGACAAATATTGATACATCTGTTTGAGTATATTTTTTTCTAAGAATTGGTTAACTACTTTGATCAGATGAGATCTAATTTCATTCTTTTTCCTACTTCAAAAGGACCAAGAGCCATGCATTTTCTGGAAAGTTCTGAATATATCGAACAAATTGCTCCTAATGGAACATTTGTTTTTTGGGGGCCCTATTAGATTACTTTTGAAAGATATTCATATCAAACTTCCAGGTTCAAGTTGGTAAATTGAATCACTATAGTTACCTTACATTCCTAATCAAAATCTTAAGTATATTAAAATGTAAGGACAAAGAATACAAAAACAAACAAAAAATGCCTGTGACAGGAAATAAGGCAGGGCACCCACCGTACACAGACTAAAAACCTTGAAGAAATTCTGAAAACTAGAACACGGATTGGACAAAACTAATAGAAAAGTTAATCCATGCTTACAAAGTCCATAAATCAGCACAAGTGGAAAAGAAGTCAATTAATGAATTTCCCAACCGAGTTTCAGAAAAAATGAAAGCTTGGAGCAAGAGGAACATTGTTTGAAGGGGGTTGCTAAAAAAACTGTCACCTACCCCTTCTGACACACACACACACACACACACACACACACACACACATACACACACACTTAGTTTGGCTGCCTTTAGCCCTCAATCTCTGGCCTCACTTGTCAGGAGTCTTGCTAAGTAAATGGAGGATTTTTCTTATAGCCAATTTAACATTGTCAATAGGTTCAAAGAAAGCATGGGTAGGGCTATAGTTTATTTTAAATGTTACAACAGTATTGGCAAAACAAAGCAAACAAAACCAAACAGCCCATGAAATTCCTGAAGACCATTTTACTCTGCATATTGCCTTTGATACTGTTTATCAATCAATTGGGTCTTTAATAAGACCCAGGAATATTTTAGATGCCAGCAGAAGTTAGAGGAATTTTCAAGAAAGGGACATAGGACGTAAGCTTGGGAACTGTGTCAAAGCCTGAACATGAGGTGGTTGGCCACCGTGAAGCTGCCGGCTCCCCTTGAGTGTGATGGCACTCAGGAAAGGGTAGGGCTTTTTTTTATAGGTGAACAGTGGCCTTGGTTAAGGGGTGGGCTGTGGACTTCTAGTCTATTCCAGGGCATGGAATCATGAAGGAAAGCCAGTCTGAAAGTTTGCCTTTCCCCACCATTTACAATGAGAGCAAAATCCTCACAAATTATCTATGATGATAGAAGTCTGAAAATTTGGTTATACTCCAGGAGGTGGTGGCTATTGATGGAAAGGCTATTGACTTTTTGGAATGATAGAAACATTCATCTTGATCTAGTTGTTACTATGAGGTGTAATATACAGATACATTTATTGAGCTATACACTCAAAATGTGTTTATTTTATAAATTAATAAACAGATAATACATAAAATATAGAGTATCATATTGGATAATGTAAATGCTATTTTAGAAAAATGTAAGTTACCAAAATTTACCTAATAAAACATAAAATACCCTGAAGAACACAAATAGAAGGGATGAAAGAGAGAATAAAAGATGTATCTCTATTATAGAACTAATACCAGGTTTATTATTAGCTGGGTTTAAGTAAAAACTTCAAAATCCAGATGATTCATATATTGTGAAATTTTTGTATTTCTGGTGCTACACGGAGCGTGAGAGGCACAGCGAAGCCTTCACGCCACACCTGCTAAGGCACCAGGCCTGTGAGTTAAGCTGACATCAGGTGCAGCAGAAGAATGATCCAGCAGAGTCCTGCTTGAATGCCTAACTCACAAAATTATAAAATGGCTGTTGTTTTAAATGATTGAATTTGGCGGAGGTGGTTATCAGTGGTTGTTAAAGCTGTGTCTGTAGATACGATTACTGGGAGCTAAGTTGCACAACAGCTGGTTTACTCCTAGAAGTCATCTGGAACAAGGGGTGCACCTGATCCACAAGATAAGCCTTCAGACACTGGAAGATAAGAATCACAGTCTCCCTCTTCACATACAACTCCAGTCCCTTCTTCTGAAGCAATAATGTCTTTAATTTTACCTTGTTTAGTAGTATTCCTTCTCTTTGGCTTCCCAAGATGTCTTTTAAAAATCCTATTTACTACATGTCTCATCATCCCTCTGAATTTCATGTCATTTATACATGAATATTCAAACATGCATTTGTCTCTTTTCTAAAAAACCTATTAGGTTCCTTCATTTTTTTAGAGAACTCATTAGGTAAAACTGAAAATAGTATTTTTCAACAATGACAACAACTGAACTTTACCTCTAGCTGTCACTTCCTTAAAGCTTGTGACCAATAGAAAAAGACAAATTTCAATGTCCTTCAACTCAAAAAAGTGACGGGAGTAGGGACCACAGCATGGTATCTCTGCCTGGCAATCCCACCAGCTCCTGTGAAAAGGGGCAGGAGCAATTCCCCAAAGGGAGAGATGGGTACCCAGAAGGAGGACAGTGTACCCCAAAGGAGGGAAGGATACTGGGTAGTCAGAAACAAGAAAGTCCACTATAGTTTCCTAAACTCTACTTGAATAAAGGCCTACAAAATCATCTTTTTTTTTTTTCTGATATCAGTTAATTTTTTTTTTTTTTTTACCATCAAAGCCAAGCCCTATAATATCTCCTGTTCAATTGCTCTTGCCTGAAATTAGAGAAAAACTACTTTATTAATCAGGGCAAATATTACAAAGTCTATGGAAGGCAGGAGAACAAGGTGTTTTTATTTTAAAGAGCAAACAACTCAACATCTTGTTGGTGTAACCAGATGTGTCTTAGCTTTTATTTTTTTGCATATTCATTAGATTTCATTGTTCACTGTGATCTTGTAAGAATCTGGCCAAGCTTTGCAACGGGATGTCATACTGGCCTCATTCCAAAGAAATTACTAATCTTATTTCGAGCTGCTCTCCCTTCTCTTAGCAGTGTGCTTCTAGGCAAGGCCACTGGTATTCCCCGCTCTATGAATTACAAGGTGGTTCAGGCCCCCAATATTTCTATTATAGAACATTCTGTCTTTCATTTAAAAATTGCCTCTTATGAGTATTATTCTCTGTTCTAAAAAGATTTCATTGTTTCACTCCTATTCTACACTCCTTCTGTGTTCAAGGTCGCTAGTTACTCTATTATTCAGGCAGACAATCTTTTCATAAAATTTTTTCCCCTATCAGTCTCAGTTCAAGGACTTACATTCTCAATATCCCCCATAAGTTTGCCATTTCTTCTCATGAAAACATTTCTGTAGCTTCCTTTTCTTCAGCACCTTCCATGTATTCAATTCCTTTAATGCATTGCTGTTTGGAATGTAGGCAAGCCTTGTTTATGGTGGGTTTTGTTTGGGGAAATATTTTTCTCTTATCTTCTCAGAGTCAGCAACAATTAGCTAAAGTTTATTAACTGATTTTGGAAACCAATTGTTCTTATCCAGCTTACATGGATAGAGTTCTCAGCTTCCCAGGAGCAAGAGATAAAAGTTTTAAGGGTCGTAGAAACAGAGCATGGACCAAAGGGCAATGCTAATTGAAGCAGATTTTTTGTGGGGAAAGTGGAAAAAGCAATAGGGTCCTTTAGATCAAAATTCCAAAGTAAAATTGAGGTTCATCATAAATCTTGCTCAAACTAAAAGTGTATGTGTTATATTGTTTTATTGAGATACCAACCTTTAATGCTTATAATAACTCTTAATTAATCACAGCCTATCATATACCACTTATAACCACAAAAAAACTACAATTCAAATCTTCATTTTACAAAACCCAAGATCAGAAAGCTGGTAAGAGATGGGTATGTTTAATTCCAAAGTCACTTACCTTTGGAATTAAACAGTATGGACTGTGATGCCTCATAACACAGCATATGACATTTGCAAAGCTGAGATTTAAATCAGAAAATAATCCTCATCAGAGGTACTATTTTTAATGAAATAGACTAAATCTTTTATTAAAAAATTGAGGGCTTGAATCTTTTTATATACCTATGAAAGCCATATGTAATTTTTCTTGGACTGAAAATCCAAATAGACCCAATAGTTTGAAGTTAGGGAGGCCTCTAGAGTAAGTACATAAAACAAGGACTGCCTCCCCCTCCATGCTACCATCATTAGCATGCCAATCTCAGCAGATATTCATTATCATCTTGATACTAACCAGCCCCACCGCACTTCTTGGCTGTGTGAAACTGAAAAGTTACTTAGCCTCTCTGAGATTGGATCAAAATGACACGCTAAACACATGTTCCAGCCTTCTTTTCTCACCCTAAGACCCTAGAAATGACAGAAAAAAAATATTTTGAAAACTCATAATGATCTGGAAAATAAGAAAAGGAGATGTAAATTGACCAGAAATTGTAGGGAATTGTTGAGAAGTCACAGCCCAAAACAAACTCAGACAAGGATGATTGGAAGAGGTGAGAGGCTTCAGAGTGCTCAGAGTAAGCAGATAGAAGAGCAGAAGGGAGTCTTGGGACAACTGCCAGGTCCTAGTACCGGGGAGTCTCTACAGGAAGAGCAGCTGGGATGTCTGGCCCCTCCTCCTCCCTCCCTCCTTTCCTGTGCCATGCAGCGAATAGAAGGATCTGACGCCTGGGTAGGAGAAGAGAGTTCCAGACTGAGGGCCAGGGAGGCATTTGAGGTGGCTGGGTACACCCAGGAAGAACCTGGACAGAGCCTGCTGCCCAGAAGAGCAACTCATGACTATTCCATCCAGAATACTTCCAGCATCCCCAACCCAACCTCCAAAAGAAGAATGTGGCTATGAGCAGAATGCAGTCTTCACAGACAGGCTGACAGTTTCTGCAGATAGAAAGACAAGCGTCACCATACTCTGACAAAAACTAACACCATAAAGAAAACTAAAAATCAGTGAATAATAAAACTAATATCCAAGGAATATTTAGTAGTAGAAACAATAAAGTATGTTAAAAGAAATATAATTATCTTTAGACAGTTCTTAAAAAGATATCATATTAATTCCTTTAATTTAAATTATTCAACAAGTACTTTTTGAGCACTACAGTGTGCCAAGTACTATGGTACACATTGAGAACACAGCAATGATCAAAATAGTTCCTATTCTTTTAGAATTTAGATTCTAGTGGGGGGAGCAAGAGAATAAATAACTAACAAAATAAGCAAATAAATATGTCAATTGGTAATAAGTGCCATGAAGAAGAATAAAATAAGAACAGGTTAATAACCAGTTAGAAATTCTTGAAATGAAAAATATGATTGTTGAAATGAAGTTCTCAATAAATGGGCTGAATGGCAGAGTGGCCATAGCTGAAGGGAAAATTTTCAATTTGAAAATTGGACCAGAGCATAAGGACAAAACCCAGGAAATAGGAAGGAAAATTAGGAAACATGAAACATAGACTTACAAGGTCCAACATCTGTCTTGTGGGAATTCCAGGAGGAGAGAACAGAGAAGAGAGAATGCAGGGAGTTACTCCAATAAATCAGATTGGAACATCTTTCCAGAACTAAAGACCAGCACCTTCAGATTCCAAGACCCTACAGAATTCTGAGCAGAATTCCTAAAAGGACACTCAGCCTGGACACGCCCTGGCATATTTTCAGAACATCAAGGATAAAGAGACCATCCTAACAGCTTCATTTCTTCTTTCAGCATTCATCTAGTGGCTGTTTATCAAGTGCCACCGTGTATGCTACAGGCAGTGTTTGAAGGTCTGAGGATCGTAGTGAACAATGCTGATGAGGTGTCTGACCTCATGGGGTCAGGGCAGGTGTTCAGACCAAGGCCAGCTTATTGAAAACCTAAATACATTAACTACCAGCAAGTGTATAGATGGAAATAATCAGGGTGAAGAAATTGGAAGCAAGTGGGGATGAGGGGCTACATGAGGTAAGGAGATCACAAAGGGATCCTCTGAGGAGCCCTGAGACTGGAAAGATAAGAAAGGACCAGCAATGGGGAGACTAGGGGAAAAATTATTCCAGGCAGGGGACCAGCAAGTGCACAGGCTGCGAGGGTAGGAAAGGAGAAGTGTATTCTAGAACAGTGTAGGTAGAGCAGGGTGACGAGAGGGCAGATGGACCAGGCAGGCTTGGGCACTGAAAGAGCAGGGCTGGGCCCAGGCCCTGAGCTGTTAGATGAGAGGTGATTAGCATGCCAACATGAATGGAATGGCCACTCAATCCCTGTCCACCACTGGATAACCCTAGCAGCCATTCTTATCAGATATCAGCTGGTTTGGAAGGTTGATGAGTGGCTGTGGGTGGAGGGTTGCACCAAGAGAACTTCAGAGAGTAGTAACCTCTTGCATTCTTTGACAGTAAGACCGAAAACTCCTTCACATCCCCATTCATGTCTGCAGTTTCTGAAGCTGAAGTGGGCTATCAAGAATACATTTAAGAAGTAAATATGGAGTAGCATTTTGAGTGTGGACTGATAACAGCTACTCACTTAGCAGCAGTGAATTGCATGCTGCAGGGCAGTATTGGATGGGCGGTCCAGTGGACAAAGAATTCCACATTCTTTATCAATGAGATTTTAGCTGCAGAGAATAAGTGAGACTCAGAAAAGTCAAGAGCCTGGGGATTGGCCTGAGAAGGGGGCTGGCCAACATCCTTCATAGCTCCAGAGTGGGGTTGAGGCTTGCAAAAAAGTTCAATGGAAGGATTTCAAGAGGCCAAAAGCCATGGAAGGGGAAAATTCATGAGCTCTACTGAAAAACGGCCTAAATGGTGACTAATTTGTAGAGCAATATATCTCATCACAGAGCTATAGGCTATGAAAATTGTTATAGAGAAATTCCACCATTTGGTAAGTAGGATTTTAATTTTTCAATGCTGTAAAATACAGGGAGTCACAATATTGGGAGCTTAATAAAAAACTATTTTTTAGTGAGTCGACATTGCCAGAAAAGCAAAAAAGTAAAGATGGTAGATAACGTGTACTGTGCACAAGTGGACATTCATGGAAAAGGGAATGTCTTAAATGACCATGGGCTGTCACTTCCTTTCTACCTGTCCTTCTTCAACTTCTATCCAAGATGAAAGTTTCAGCTTATCCTGCTTGAGAAAAGGACATTATACCCAGGTTTGCATCCTTGGGGTGGGGGTAGGTGTGGGTGTGGGTGGAGATTTTTCCCAGGGAAAAACCACCCTATGGTACTGAGAGGGGCATGGTGACCTCAGACTTAAGGAAAGCAGAAGAAGCTATAAATAAGTGTGGGTCCATCCCTGTGGGCCAAGGAACATTTAGAAGAATTATGTCACCCCTACTCAACATATGTGCAGTGGAAACCGACTCTCAAAGACAGGAGAGTCAGAAAGAGAGGAGAGGGAAGCGAAGGAGTGGGAGAAGGAGGAAGAAGAGATTGAAACTCAAACCAGTAAAGGACAACAACTAGTATGCATCAACTTTTTGTCTCTACAACCTGAGAGCCAAAACCTTAGGTTTTATGGTAACAAACCACTTTGTCATGAGTCCTAAGCACATCCTCTCAGAGTTGAAAAGTTTCTATTATTGCATAGCTATTAGGAGAAAAATTCTTCTCTGATCAGATTCATTCCAATCAAAAGAGAGACTTGAGGACTTGGTAATTATGAAAAGAGTTTTAATTAATGAAAATCAAACAGTCTACAATTATTTTCTATCATCCCAAAGAAATGTATCATCCTATGAAGGCAATATGTGGGTCCACAAGTAGGCATTACACCAAGCCCTTCCTCCCAATTCTTGCTTGTCAGACCAGAGCTAGGCTGATTGTGGGCCTGTCTTCTGCTTTGCTGCAGACAAGGGGCAGAAAGTGTAGTCTCATCTCACAGATTGCCAAACTGGAATATTCTCCAAAGGGTATTATAGATAGGTTACTGGGGCATCTCAGTATAGTATGGTGAGACCTAAAACTCCCTGTGACCTCATGTGTGGTTCCAGGACATTCAGGCCAGATGTGCGCCTCCTTTCAGATGGGAAGGCTGAACACATTTGGGGACCCTGCAGCTCTCAAAACCCCTGCCAGGTTATGGAATGCTCTTGGAGACTAGTGTCGGTCTGTCTCAGTGCTGTGTTGGCACCCAGCCTATCTCCACTTGTTGGGGGATCCCCCTCAGTCCTAGCACCATGACATTCACACAGAGGACACAGGACAACAGGTCTCCAAAAGAACCTGAAGAGGTTCCAACATCCCCTCTGGCAAGAGGGTGGTGATGGTGACTAGGAATGGCTACCCCTTGGGTGGAGTGGAACAGTTGGCTATTGCCTCAGCTTGGAGAAGCAGCAAGCCCCCTCCATGCATTAGAGTCCCAGGGATCAGGATGCAGCATCTGTATCAGGAAAATCAGTATTGCTGAGGAATGGGGTGATGATCTGCTCAGGAAGGGAGGAGAGCTGGGTTTCCAGAACGGAGAAGCAGGTACTGGTTCATCACAGAGGGCTCTGAGAAATTCCCTAACTACTTTAGTTAACTCATGCTGTCCTGAATGGGTGTGCCTGAGGAAGACAGCTCTCATGTGACTAAGATGCAGGTATGTGACACACAATAATGTTATCTCGGATGTCCCAGTCCTCTTCCCTCCCTGGGCAGGGGAAGAAAGGTACATTTTTTTCTAAGGGGCATCGAGGTGTCCCACCTTTCCTAGAGTGTGAGGTAATAGGAAGGGGTCCTTTGTAATATGACTCAAGGTGACGATCAAGTCAGATTGTCTTTTGGATAGCAATATATCAGAGATGTGCCATCAGGTCAGACCTTGCAGTCCATCTCTTTGGCTCACAGGCTAGGCTTGCCCATATCCTTAGTGTGATGTCTTTGTATCTTACATGGTTTAGACCATAGCCCTAGAAGGGAAGGCAATGGGAGCAGACACATGTTTGGCTCTACAGTGAGGGACAGACACTGCCTGAGCATCTAACCTGCCATATTTGGCATTTGATTGAACACTGTGTATCCAGACTGCCTGGGTGAATCCTGATCACCAACACCAAACATGTATTAAATGCTTTGTCAGGCTTATATCACCCTGGTGATTCCAGGACCTTTCAATATTTAGGTGCAGGTTCTAATATAAGATATAACTTTGTTAGCACATTTTATCATTTTTGATGCATCAGAACAGTTCCCAAGTCAGTTATAAAACATCACTGCCAAAAGGACTTTTAAAAAACCCCGGCTCCTGTCTGTGTAGCATAGGGTCCCAGAGACAGTAGGGTGGCTTGAGTTGGGTCCAAAGGCATCTTTCCACCTGAAGCTTTTTCCAACCAAAATTATACTACCAGAATGTGTGTATGCTGGCATGCTGGTGGTCATGGTGGTGGTTAGGCTGCTACTCTGCCTTTGTCTATTAGGTTTTCCCAGCCTGCTCCTCAACCCTCTTCTCATTTTATAGAAGAAATGAAACAGCTCAACTCAAACAGCTCCTTTTAAAATTTCTTTTGTTAATATTTAGGAGGGAAAAATCTATGGCTCCTGCCATCTTCTTTGCACCCCAGAGGAGGAAGAGGAGCACTGGGAGAGGCTGGGGTCAAGGCCATGCTAGACAATGGTGCTGGGGGCTGGGAATTAGGAAGAGGCTAAGCCCCTAAGTCATTATGTGGTATGTTTGCTTTGGTTTACCTCTTTGTGAAGCTCTACAATGAATGGGCCTTGGTTAGAAATCCTTGTTTACCCTTGTACTTCCTTTGCTTTGATTCTCCTTGCTGTGAGGGGGTCCACTGTGGAGGGCCAAATCCTGGCAGTGCACAGGGGAAAGAACCTGGAGCAGGCCACCTGGCTGGCTTGGGCCAAGGCACAAAGACCCAAGCTCACAGGTCTGGCCTTCCACAAAGTGAAAATAACAACTGTGTCTTCTGCATTGCTCCCTTACAGTGTGTAGATCGGGAACTAGGTTTTGGCCATCGCTGTCTCTCTTCCTTAGTTCACATCAACTTCCAGACCAATTTCCAGAGCTGATGTCTCATTTGCATTTTCCTTTGGGCTTTGTGCAGACTTTAGTCATATTACCTATCATTCAAGGCTGCAGTTACTTTTTAACTCTCATTTTTTCCCTTCTGAACTCTGAGTTGCAAAAGAGTGGCGTTCTGGATAGAATAGTGTCCCCCATCCCAAATTTATGTCCTTCCTGGAACCTCAGAATGTAATCTTGTTTGGAAATAAGGTCATTGCAGATATAAATAGTTACGATGAGGCCATATTGGAGTAGGGCAGACCCTTAATCTAGTATGACTGGTGTCCTTACTTGCAGAATGGAGACACAGAGACAGACACACACAGAGGGAGGATGATCTGAAAAGAGACAGGGAGAATGTCCTGTGGTGAAGGAGGCAGAGATTGCAGTGATACATCCACAAGTCAAGGAACATCAAGGTGTTAAACCCCAGAAACTAGGAAGAGGCAAGGAAGGATTCTAGGGCCTTTGGAGAGAGCATGGCCCTGCTGATCTTTGAATCTGGACTTCTCAGCTTCCAGACCTGTGAGAGAATAACTTTCTATTGTCTTAAGCCACTCAGTTTGTGGCACTTTGTTACAGATGGCCTTAGGAAACTAACACAGGACCTGTGTTCTGGTCACTGTCGACTGCAAGTGCCTAAAACAGGGTCTGGAACAGAGAGGCAGACTGTTACTGTTTGCCAAAGGTCAATTGTATGGGAATGTAGGGGGCAAGAGAAATTCGATGGAGGAGAAGGCAGACACAAAAAGATAAAAAGCTTGCCTCTCTTGAACTAGAGTTCATGGCCCAGTAGTTGGGATGCCTGGAAATCAATGTATGCGCTATATGCCCAGTAAGTGCTCATTCAATAAGAGAATGAATAAATGAACGACTGAATTGGTAATATTGGATTTCTCTCATTTTCACATTGTGTCTACAAGAATGAGCAATTGACATGCCTGGTGACAGGAAACAATGGATCTTTCTGTGTACAAAACAGCAACCTGGCTGAAGTATGTCAAGACACATACATGTATAAGTAACTTGTAGAAAGAATGACAGTTCAATTTGCCCAAACTACCAGGGACCAAGGTCTGAGGATCAGACCAGCCTCAGTCATGGAGAAAGGCAGTGATGCTTAGTGTCATGCGGTGCCTGCCACTCTGCCTGCAGTGACCCGGATCCCTGCTGAATTACACCCAATTCTTTCTTCCCCATTTCGGCTCAGCCACCTAGTTCCTCCAGACCCTACCCTGCACTGCTGGAGCCTCTCTGGGAAAGCAGGCTGCATTTCCTTACAGCTGCTTCCCCTTCCCTCCCTCACTGTTCTTCACTGGCCAGTCTTGTTTGCAGCACAAGGACATGAAGAAGACATTCTTCCCATTCTCCAGTCATTGTCACTAATTGAAATGGGAAGCAAGACAAGGCCCCAGAAGAAAAGCTTATTATGGGCTGCCTTGTTGGAAGAAAATGAATCACCTAAGCAGATAGGTTTCTGTGATCTCAGGCAAACCTCACTCTTTATTCTACACAACCCTGTCTAATTGTTCAAGAAAATGTTCATCTGCTTCATAATGGAACAGCCATAATGGAAGTGTTGTGAAATCACTGAAAAGTTTATTCAAGGCTCGCTCCTGAAAGCCAACCCATAATGCACGGGCTTTGGCGGAGTTAATAGAATTGGCTCTTATTGAAATTGCATGGATAACAAATTTCCCTAACATGTTTCCTTTCAAATATGCCTGTTGATGGAAGTCTGAATTGGCATTTGACAGACACAAAGCACTAACAAAAGGGGTGAATTTCCCAGCACTATTGTTAGTCATTCCCCTTGTGGCTGTGTTGTCAGAGTCCCTGCCCAGCCTCTCACAAACTGAATGGGGCCTAGAAACCCCCACTATCCCCATGAAACCAAGTCTTGTAAACAAGAGATACTGAACTCTTTCCTTAAAGTGTAAAACATAGAGAAAAAAGGAAAAAAACATCTGTCTTAGTTCATTCTGGCTGCCATAACAAAATACCACAGACTGGGTGACTTATAAACAACAGAAATTTATTTCTCACAGGTCTGGAGGCTGGGAAGTCCAAGATCAAGGTGCTGGAAGATTCAGTGTCTGATGAGGGCTTTCTTCCTGGTTCACAGATGGCCAACTTCTGGCTGTGTATTCACATTGCGGAAGGGACAAGGGAGCCCTCTGGGGTCTCTTTTGATAAAAGAACTAATCCCAGTCATGAGGACTCCATCTCATGACCTAATCACCTCCCAAAGGTGCCACCTCCTAATATCATCACCCCAAAGGGTCAGGATTTTAACATGAATTTTGAGCGGACACAAACATTCAGACCATGAAGTGGAAAGAAAACATCCAGAAGGAATGGATGGGCAAAATGAGGCTGCAGAAGACAAGCTACCTTGTAGTGAAATTTCCTCCCAATAACTTATGTCAGGATGGAGGAGTCAGAATCAACTGAAGAAAAAGAAAGAAAGAAACAAAAAACCCAATAAGGTCAATGCACTATACAGCTCTCAATAAATAAAAAGATTTTATTTATATTTAAGATGAATTTCTACCTTCATGAAGCCAAGTCAGATTCATTCATTCATTCACCAAAGAAATAAATCCCTTGGAGCCTGCAGCCATTGCAGAGTGGATATATATGTGCAAAACTAGAGGAAGTTGGCCATGAGTTTAAGACAAGTATGGAAAAGGAGAAAACCATTTGAATTGGAGATTTAGGAAATTTATTTGGAGACCTTTCCTCCTACCCCACACACACTCCCATCTCCTCTGAGCGTTACCCAGGCCTGCCCTTACGAAAACTTGTGACTTTACTTGTTGGGCAGTAAATGCAAGGGTGATTCTCTATGCTTCTTTTAATGTTCCCAAATGCCACGTACCACACACTGGGAGCCATCTGTAACCTAATGTTTCTCTTTCTTCGTCCCACAATGAAGAAAAGTGTGGTGGATTAAGATGACTGCATATTCATTCGTACTCTTCCCACTGAGTGGTGAGGTCTATGTGCCCTCCTCAGGAAGTTCTAGTGAAGTATGGTGGAAGGGATGCTATGTCAGTTTCCAGACCCAGGCCCTCTGGGAACATCCTCCCTGGGAGCCCCGAGCCACCATGCTGGAGAGGCTACAGGTAAGAGCTGAGCCAGCCTTCCAGACATCCCTTCCTAGGCACAAGATGAAAAACTAAAGCCATCTTGGACCCTCAGACCAGCCCAGATGCCAAATGAATGCCATCAAGTTACCTCAACTGATACTACATGGAGCCAGTGAATCATCCAACTGCAAGTCAAAAACTCGGACTCAAAAACTGTGAAACATATATAATAAAATGGATGTTGTTTCAAGCTACTAAGTCTTGGGGATGGTTTATTACGCAGTAACAGATAAACTGAAGAGAAGGCTAAAAGCACCAATTATAAGGGTGTTTCATTTCTCCTCTGTGGTGAGAACTTTTTTGTTTTCTTCCGTTGGTGTCTGGCATTAATCCCAAGTCCCTCACATCCTTTTGGGTCACCCATACCAGAGCTACAAGGTCATGTAGTGAGGGCTCTTCTATTTGAGGCTTTTTCCCCTCAGAGACACATCCCTGGGCCAGAAGGAACTTACCCACACAATGGCCTGTGTGTGTGTTTCTTGTTTGTGTGAGAAATATATTTTTCATTACCAGACTTGATTTTCTGTCTTCAATAGAGCCTCTTTCCTTTTCTTTATTCTTTCGGTGGGGACTATAGAAACCATTTCAAGGCAGAGCCCTGTCCGTTGCTTTGTTTTTCCCTCCTTGTTCGGCGGGAGCCTTGCGCATCCAGCGCGGGCGTGGCTCGGTGGTCGGCATTGTTCCTCCCTCCTGGGCCCCGCAGAACGCTCCGAGGGTCAGTTGGAAATGAAGCTTCTATTATCTGCGATCTGCCTCGCCCTCTAAGCCGGTCGGTCCCTACACTAAGGCTCAGCCAAGCATGAAGAAAACTAATTGTCCCCACTCTCTGCTCTACTGCACACCAAACCCCTGCGTGTGCTTCCCCAGTTCCTGCAGCCGGAGAAAACCTCGCCTAGCGCGGCAGAGGGATGCGCGGTCCCAGGTACCCTCCGTCCAGGATGCGCGACCTCAGCAGGCAGGGCTCAAATCCAGCCGCCTCAACATGAGCTGCCAGGGCCAGAAATAGGGTGGAGGGAGGACGAGAAAGCGGATGACTCCCCGAGTTCTCAGTAATTGCAATGGGCATAGGAAAGGGACTTGATTAATTTGCCTGATGAATTATGCATCACCTCTGCGCACCGCCCTCCCAGCCTCAAAAAGCTTTATTATTCACATTGCTTGAATCTGATCACCTCTCCCCTCCTTGCCTTGAAAACTGCTGTCCAACAAGTATCTGCGAGGCCTTTGGCGCTTGATCTCTGCGACCATCTAACCGTACTTCCAGGAAGTTGGCAGAATGACTGAAATAGGAGCTGTATTTAACACACACACACACACACACACACACACACGCACGCACACACACACACGCACACACGCACACGCATGCCTGCCTGGAGCAATTCATCAGTAACAAGCCCAAGATCTATGATGTGAGGGAAAACTCAGCTGTCTTTTGTAGTCTAGGATAAAAAAAAATTTAAATACAGAAGTGGCAATTACTTTGTTAGTGGCATTTTAAGTTAACACCACATGAAAGAAAGTCTCTTTTAATAAAGAAAGAAGTAAAAAGGAATACCACAGCAGTAAGATTAACTTTGGGTGTTTTCAAGGCCTGTGGATGGCAGATTTCATGTCCCAATTTTTCATCTCTCTGGTCTGTTCAATCTTAGGTTTAACCAGGAGCCCTTTTCAATCCCTCCTGAGTAGTTAGTGACAACCTGGCCTTTCATTAAGGGCCCTCGCACCCCCTAAATGATGCAGTCTGCCTCATTACCCATCTCTCCAGGTGAAGACAGAACTCTTTGTGTTACTAATCAGAGTAAAATGAAGGCAATACTTCCTGCATGAAGTCGGGGTTGAAGAATTGGGCAGGGCCCAGTTTTCTGTCAAAGCTCAGCCTGAGGGGCAAAGCTAACAAGATCTAATTCACATATAATTCATCCACTTTAAGTATACAAGTTAATGGTTTTTAGTGTATTCATAGAATTGCACAGCTATCACTACAACAAATTTTGGAACATTTTCATTATCCCCCAAAAAGAAACCCTGTATGTACTCTTTAGCTATGACCCACCCAATTTCCCCCTTACGTGACTCAAGGTAATCACTGACCTGTTTTCTGTCACTATAGATTGGCCAATTCCGGACATTTCATATACATATAATCACAGAATATGTGGCCTTTTGTGTCTGACTTCTTTTACTTAGCATAATGTTTTTAAGGTTCATCCATGGTACAGCATGAATCAGTACTTTTTTTTTTTTTTGGTAGAATAATATTCCATTATCTGGTTATACCTTATTTTGTTTAGCCATTCATCAGTTGATGGAGCAATATAATGATACTGCAATCTTTTCATTTGGAGTTTCATTTTTTTTCTGTCTTTATGGCAAGACTCTCATATCAAGTTGATAAGAAAGCTTTTGGGTAATGCACTAGGCTAGAAGACCAACAGTTAACTTTAAGCAAAAAATAGATTTTAGGTTCATTGAAGCTGGAGTTAGAGCAAATAGTGAGGTCCTCATACATTTCCTATAGCATTCGGAGAAAACTTTATAACATGAATTCTTTTGCAAAGTACTAATAAAAAAATGACTTCATCTTTTCAAAACAAGAATCCTATTCCATATTGGGCACTCATTTGATTAGAGTTGCTGACCTCAAGGACTTAAAAGTCTAATAAAAAAACAAAACACCCAGTTACAGATGACGGATGAAAACAAATGACAAATAGATGTAGAGACAACACCTGAGGGCACAAAAAGTGGTCTGTTCTGATGGGCAGTTGAGACCCCAGTAAACCAGAAGGATAAACCAGCCAATAAAACGTAAGCCTGGCTGGAGTCAGGCTTGCCTCTGTTTCATCAACTGTCCACTGAGCTTTCAAGTCACATCACAATAGTGTCTCTTTTCCTCAAAGGAGGCAGTTGCAGTTCCAGGATGTCTCTCTGCTGCTGTGCCCCTTCTGGGGAATTGAATCAGGCCGTGTCGGGAACTAGGTTTTCCTGGCTGTAGGTAAAATGAAGAGTTACACTTGATATTCTGCAACATCTCCCCAGAAGCAGAGAGTAGAATGGGAAGACTTCAGTATTTGGCTTTGAGTCCTGACTCTTCCATTTACTAGTGGTGTGGTCTTGGGCAGGTCATCTTATCTTTTCCAAAAGATCATTCTCTCATTTGTAAAATGAGGAGAATACAACTTATACATAGATATAGTGTAAGGATAGAATGAGGTTATGTCCACAGGATGCCTTTCATTAGCAGGTAATAAATAAATGGTAGTTACTTAAGGCTCTACTAATGCTAGCAATCTTTAATATGATATGGGTCAACTACTCAGGCAATACAGTATTTACTGAGCACCTACTATGTGTCCCCAAAGAGGAGAGAATAAAAAAGAATGTGATGAAGAGCCCAATCTAGTCTATATGAAACAAATAATGACCAGGACAAGATATTATCCCTCCAGCTGGAAGTGGCTGCTCTGTCACCTCCCACTCCCTCTCCCAGGGTTCTCAGCACTTTCCCTTTGGGTTTGAATTATTAGGTTAAGAGTTTTATCTTCTCCACCAGACTGTGATGTCCTTGAGGTTGGGGACCATGTTCTTTCATATTAAAAATCTGGGCTTATCAGGGAGTTTCCAATGAAATCATACTGCTTCTCTACTTATCTTTTTCTTCCTCTTTGTACTTATTTGCAATCTTATAGTTACAATTTCATTTTTTAAAGCCTCTTGAGCCATATTTCCTTGCAAGGCATAGTTCTACAGTTATGGCTATCTTTCCTCAGCACATTCAATGTTTAATTTCCTAAAGTCTAGGGCATTGCCCAGGTTGGTTTGGTTCAGCGGTTGGAGCATCGGCCCACCGACCAAAAAGTCGCAGATTCGATTCTTGTCAAGGACTTGTACCTCGGTTGCAGTTTGGTCCCTGGCCCTGATCGGGGTCGTGCGGGAGGGAACCAGTCAATTTTGTGTCTCTCTCACATCGATGCTTCTCTCTCTCCCTCCTTCTCTCTCTCTCTCCCCCTCCCACTCTGTCTGAAGATAAAGGGAAAAATATCCTCAGATGAGGATAAAAAATAAATAAATAAAATAAAGACTAGGGCACTGCTTTGGTTCACATGAGAGACATGATGGGGTACTTTGTCACTACTGGTGATTTTTCCCCCCTCATGTTGATTAGCAAACTCAAGATAGGAATTACACACATTTTTTCCCTCTACTTTTAGAACCAAATAGTCATCAAAAAGGCAAGCCAAATGTTCTTTCTTTAATAGAACAAGCTTCCCCTTTAGCTCTAGACAGCTGAAGACTCCATTGCTTCCCCATGTTGCCCAGGTCCCAGGAATTCTTGTGTAACAGATGCCCAGTGACCGGTCCAGCTGAGCTCCACTCCATATCTAGGTCAGGCTGAGACTCAGCTCCCTTCAGAAAGAATGAGAGAACATTTGAGCAATAAAATCCTAATTTTAACCTGTAATAGGTAGACGAGTTTATGGATATATGAGTGTATCCGAAAAGATAATGGATTGCAAAGATCCTGGGTTGGCTCACAGGATCAAGGGAAGAATAGATTCAGTTCTCAGGAAGGGCAAGAGCCAGGGCAGGACCTTCAGGAGACCTCAGCAGCAGCATCGGTGAACCACCTCTCTAGGGGCTGCCATTGTGTTAACTCTACTCCATGACACCAGTCACTGGTTGTACAAAATTTCAAGCTTTAAATTCCAGAAGAGAGACCAATTGGCCTCATTTGGTCAGGGGTCTGTCCTTCAACCAATTCCTCTCACATAGTACAGATGTAGTCTTTGATTGCCCACCCCTTTGTTCAGGGACATTCCTAGAGAAGGGAGATTTGCTGTGAACTGGGGAGCCACCACCCTCATCGATGTCTACTCCAGTGGGTGCTTGCCTCCTTGCCCCAAACAGATCAGCAACAAACAAAGCAAGGAAAAACTCTACTCAAGACTCTCTGAGGCAATCACTCTTTCATCTGGTAAAAAGTTACAAGATCAAAGGGGGAAAAAAATCACCAACCTGTAATTTTCTGGTATTTATGATGCTATCTTCTTTTACACGCTTACCTAGCATTTTAAGTTCTGTTATTTAACAGGCTAGAAATTCATGAGGCCAAGTATTTATTGCAATACGCAAATTTTATGTACCTAAACTGTGCAGCTGGGAATAAGCATTTTCTTAAAACATAGTGCAACCCTCCAGGAAAAGTCTCTAAATCAGAAACCCCCAGGGATTCTTCTCTAACAAAAGAGTTCAGGAAGAACATGTCCCTGAAAGCACTATAGGATCAGGGTCAGGGAAGGCACTTTTTTATTTATTTCTTCATTGAATATTTAGTGAGCATGTACTCTATGTCAGGCACTGTGCTAGGCACTGGGGTTCCAGAATGATCCAGACAGATATATAGTCTCTGTCCTTGGAGATCTTATGATGCACTACTAAACTAGCAACAGTAATCATCAGGCTCCGATGCGGGTTGCTGGGGGGTCTAAAATCATATAGCAAGATGACCTCACCTAGCCGGGGAGGATTGTTTGAGAGGGGCTGAGACCTGAGAAGAGACACACGAAGCCATATGAAGATAGGGGAAGAGTGTTCCAGGTAGAAGGAACTGTTTGTGCAAAAATTCTGAGGCAAGAGAGAGCACGAGGCATCCACAGAGTTTTGTGAGTCTAGAGTTGTTGAAGTGTAGACAGTCAGGAGGTAGTATGGCAAGATGAGACAGGAACCAGCTCAGGGACAGACTGAGTTGCACCAGGGCACCAGGGCTCAGGGCACCAGGGCTCACTGAAAGTTCTAAACAGGGGCTACCTTCTGGATGTAGTGAGGAGAAGGATTGGGATCAGACTACCCTGGAGGCACATAGACACCTGGTAGAAGAATACTCATAAAAGCTTAATTGACCCTTGCAGAAAGCTCTTCTGAGGGCTAGTGCTTGCCTCCCTAGATGCAGGAGAGGTTCTCTGGGAGCTGGGGTAGCGTGCTGGAGACCCTGGAATAGGGAGGGGTGGCTAAGGCCAAGGCAGGGCAAAGAGAAGGGTTTAAGGAGCTCCTCACAGCCACCATGAGACTCAATATACTGATATAGGACAGACTAGCAGAACCTCAGTCCAGCACTCTCTTTTTAAGTGTCTTTGTAACCCACACTGCTGGCCTTGACCTCCTTGCCTCTTCCATTCAGGAAGAGAGACTCCCAATACTGAGAGACATGCCGGGCCCCGGTCAGACCCTGTGCTGATTCAGAGCCCAGGACAGATACAGCCTCTCCGCAGCGTTCCTCCATCATTGCCGGGTAGTTTCAATAGCTGGTCTTGTTCCTCCTTCCTCCCTTGAATTTTTTTTTTTTTTTTGCTTGGTTACAGCAAAAAGTGACTAATTTTCCAGTTCACTTCCCATTTATTTCTCTGAAGAGAGTGGCTTTTTGTTTGGAATGGCCAGATTGACTTGTTGTTTTATTACTCATTGAATATTTATTGAGCACATGTGGTTAAAACCCCACGTAAAACCTTTGAGGGAGTGTCAAATGAATCAGATACAAATCTTCAAGTTCCTTGAAGTCATATACGAGAAACAAGACTTGTTGATTCAGCACATTTACTGAAGACCTACCACGTGTCAGGCTCTGTGTGGGGTCCCTGAGGCACAGCACTGAGTGGTCACGCTCACGGAGCTCACACAAAAACGCAAAAGTTTTTGAACAACTGCTGAATGTGTTGTTATTGTGAAAGTCAGCACTGTGGTTCCTGGAGAGTGTGAGGGAGAGCCGTCCTTGCCAGGGTGCAAGCTGAGCCTCCCTCCAGGGCTTTGGCCATCAGATGCCAGGGCTTTTGAAGAAGGAGCAGTTACTCAACATGACAGTAGGGAGGAGTGTGGATGCCAGTCTTTCCAGCACTGAGAATTGAAGGAGTGGTGACAGAGGACAGGAGGGATACTAAGTTCAGGGTGGGGGTCAGAAAAGACTTTACAGTGGAGGTAACACCCGGATGTTAGTTAGTTAGGCCAGCTGGCAGGAAAATACCCAGGCAGAGGGAACAGAATGTCCACGAATAGAGAGGATAGGGAAAATAAAATGTGAAGTGTTGTCATATGATGAAACCTCATAGAATTTTGAATAGCCAGTCTCTAAATCTAAATTCGTTTGCTCCAAACGTATCAACGTGGGCAGATCTCAAAAAACAATGCTGTGTTAAAAAGGCAAGTGCAGAATTATATATTTTACATATAATTGTATATTATATTTGTTTATATTTATTTATATTGGTAGATATCTACAAATATACATAAATGTAGAGATCAATCTAGAACACACCAAACTGATCAGGGTGATTACCTCTGGGGAGCACAGAAGGGATTGAGGATGGAGGTGAAGAGGTCTTAAGCTTTATTTGTAGTGTTCCAGTCCCTTAAAAGGAGACATATTCATGAGTTATTTAGGGATTAGAAATCTTTAATGCAAAGTGAAAAATGGTCAGTGCTATAGACAGAGGTGGAGCCCATGGGGTGCAGAGTGGGAGGGGGCACTTCCAGCTGAGAGCAGCCGGAGGGAACTGCGTGAAGGATGCAGTCCGCAGATGAATGGGCCAGAGCTGGCCTTGCCGAGATGGAGTGGACAGAGACAAAGGCATGGGGATAGGAGAATGCAAGGTGGACAAGGGAAGAACAATAGTTTGCCTGGAATGACTTGTGAAGGTGTAGACTGGGGGTCAGGGAGAAAAGTTGGATTAGGATTTAGTCACTGGGGCCCAGCTTGAGGGCTCTGGGGGCTTTGGAGCAAACAAAGGGCATGGTGGGGCTGGTAGTCACAGGCAATGCAGAAGGGAGAGTCAAGTCAGGAGGCTACTGCCATTGGTCAGGGGGCTGGGACAGGACTGAACTGGGGCAACGGTTATGGCACAGGGGAACTGGAGGGTAAGGCCCTGCAGGGGCAGAATGCTGGGCATAGGTGTAACCTTAGGCAGAACATACAGTTCAAGACTAAAATCCCTACCCAGCTTCTTAGAAAAGTTCTTACCTCAACCTTAAAGACTCTGGGGCAGGACAAGCTCTGAAGAATGCCAGGCTCTTTAAACTGACACTCTCAAGAAGAGCCTTTAGTCTCCTTGAAAATTTTTTTTTATTAATTTAAATGCCACGGCTTTCTGCTAACACTAAGAAGAGATTATAATATTCCAGTGGGACTTCCTTTGCTTAACATGAAAATAAACCTGACAGAGGATTACAAAACTAAACACGGACTATTACAGGAAACACTAATTACCTCCCATTCTTTCTTCTCACTCACCAAAACAACTATTGAGACAAACCAAGAAGTGGAGAGCAGGGAGCAGAGCTAAGGGGGTGTGGCTCTGCTAATCCCCATTGCTTTGATAAATCTGAAACTGGGTCATTTGACATCTGAAGGGTGGGAGGTGACTTTCAAGGAGCTCTTTGCCTTGGGTTACCTCAGGTAACTCCGATTTGCCTTTTGAATTAAATAGCTTCGGACTGAACATATAATTTTTCTTCTGTGAAGCCACCGTGGAACCCATCCTTCTCCTTCCCTGGCTGGGGTAATTATCCCTCCACTGGGCCCGGAGCCCCCTGCTCCCTCAACACACCTGGGCAGAGATGGTTGTCTGCAGGCGGGAAGCCCAGCAAGCCCAGGGTCCACAGGGAAAACACATCCAGTGCCCACCCTGACTTGCCCAGTGCCTGTGCTTGTAAGAATTTCCTGAGTGAGAAGTTGATGTGGACAAGAAGAAGAGGGAACAGAGGAAGAGGGAGGAAGAGAGAAAGGGTAGGTGGTTCCATCCCCAATATCTGTATTCTGAACCCTGGATTTTAATGCAACAGTTAATGCCACCGCCTCCCCCTAGACCTCTGCTCCTTCCATCAGCTCCTTCTCTTCAGCATCCTTTGGAAGGGTCCTTATGATACAGGAATTCATACTGAAAACTCAAGAAGGCCTGAGAACAGCATGAAATGAACAAGGTGACATTTCTTAAACAATCAACCTGGACATGCCAATGCTCACATCGGTTGTACAAATAAATACTGACATTGCTGGGTTCTCAGATGTGACCCACCCACCCCCCGTCACAACTCTCTCTCTCTCTGTGACAGGTTTGGAGCTCCCAGTTCCACCACGGTCCAGGTTTCGCTTTATCTGTCACCTTGCTCTCACCGCCTGTGCCGTCTGTCTCATCGTAATCAGTGCCGACTGGGCAAGTGGCTTCTGGGTCTAAGGGCTGATGTCACGACTGCAGGAAATTCTCAATCCCCATGTGCATTTTCTTATCCTGTTTATCGCTGCTGCTGAAACCCTGCAAATCCTGGGAGCATGACTCTCCTCCAGTCAGCCGCCACCCATGGGTGCCTGAACCACATTCTTCTCAGAGCAGTGTGTTAGACCACCTGGGCTTTTCAGGGGAAAGAGAAGTTTCCAGTCTGAGTGTTACCTCAGTTTTCTTCATTTCCATAAAGGCCCTGATTTCATTCCGCTCCTGGCTGCATTACCATTTTGCCCGTCTTGTATTTTGTCTGAGTGTTTTATGTTTACCTACTCACCTGTCACAAATGTTTCTCAAATACGATCCCTGGAGTTAGGCAAAAAGTAAAATAACCTGAAATGTGAAACCAAATGTATATGTGCTTCAACTTTTCACCATCAAAACCCAAACAAACCAAACCCAAACCAAAAGAACAAAACAAAACAAAAGCCCTTATTCGTTTCTGGAAAAAATATATCCAGCTTCACCAAGAGTAATCATTAACTTACAAAATATTCATTTTTAGGAACGCAATTCTGAGAAAATAAAGACTTGAAGGAAATAATAAAGAAAATTTAAAATATTTGGATGACCAAAATTGGATTACTAAGATTCCACTTAGGAATTGAGCACCTGTCTGCCAATAAGGCCCCACAGTGGTTTCTTACCCTGTTTGTTTTAAACTGAAGATGGGTCTCCATGGGATCCTCAGGGTGCATTGTAAACCAATTTTGGGTGAGCGGAGTCAGGCTGATGGGCAGCAAATAAGAATTAGAACTCCTCCATCTCCTTTTGTGTCCCATCTTCGCTACAAAGAGAGGACAGCCCCAAGGTGTCCCTGAGCTCTGAGCCTGGAACAAGTGGGAGGGCTGTGAGTTACTCTGAGTGGGGGTCTCCTGTCCCACACATGTTCAGCCCTGGAAGAAAGTCTATTACACACTGATTTGTGTCTCCCCCAATCATATGTTGAAGCCATAATCCCCAATGTAATTGTATTTGTAGGTAGGACCTTTGTAAAGGTAATTGAGGTTAAATGAAGTCAACAGGGCTGAGTCCTTGTAAGAAGAGGCAGAGACTCCAGGGTGGCCTGTGGGCAGAGAGGAGGCCCCGGGAGGACCCAGTGAGAAGGCAGCCATCTGCAAGACAAGGAGAGAGACCTCGGGAGAATCCAAACCTGCCCACACATTCATTTTAGACTTCCAGTCTCCAGAACTGTGAGCAAATACGTTCTCCAGTTTGTGGTATTTTGCTCTGGCAGTCCTAGCAAACTAATACAGAGCCACACAATTTTCTCTGTCTTACAGACAGCAAGAGCTGCAGAGCTGCTGGGTGGTTGTATGTGGACCCGAGTTTCTCCATTTTTAAAAGGAGAACATTATTAGATCTTGCAGTTTCCTATCATCTGGAGCTGTCCAGAGACTTAGTGGCCTGCCTATGGAAATAGATTTCTGTCCCTAAAAGTAGGTGTCTGCTTGGTAGAGATTTTGTAGCTGGACTCTGAGGATCAGCCAAGGGATTCTCACTAGGACAGCACATCCTTTGGCAATGTGAGTGAGTGGCTTTGGCTGTTACAGTGATCAGGTTGATGAAACATGTCTAGATAACCAAGTTTCTTTTGTGATATACTCTAATGTGGGAAGTGCAAAGATCTCTTATTTTTCTTTGTAAAAAGATACGGTGCCTCATGAAAGAGAGCACAGAACTACAGTGGAGCCACTCAGAGGCTGTGGCACATAATGGCTTCATATCTGGTCTTTCAAAGCAATCTTCCCAAACTTGCGGGATGAAAAATAATTCCTGTGGTGCTTGTTAAAACAAGTTTCCAGGTTCCATCCCAGGGAGCCTGAATCAGACTCTCCAAGGAGGGGCTTGAAAAGCTCTGTGTGTGTTTCTGAACCTGGCTGCATGCTGGAATCACCCAGGGAGCTCAATAAAGTCTGATGCCTGGGCCTCACCCCACAGACTCTGATGTAGCTGGTCTGGGCTGGGGCCGGATTTCTTAAAGCTCTTCAGGTGCTGCTGCTGTGCACTCAGAGCTGAGAACCACGGCTCTCTCAGAGCGCCAAGTGATTCTTATCCTGAATCCTAATGGGTAACAGGCATTGAGGAATTACGTTCACTGATGGTCTGATTGGCACTGGCACAGGCAGGTCTGAGCTGGGTGAAGGATTAAGAAGTGCATCCCTATTGCAGCATCAGGAATATTTGGGCCTAAGTTTGATTGGTAAAGGAACTTGGAGTTGTTCCCAGGGCTTTATTAGCATTGAGTTGAGTGACGAATCCATACCAAGGTTGGAATGTGGGAGTGAGGGGTTAAGGAATTGTGCTCCACAGTGGGGAGAATTTTATCACTAACATTGTTTAGAATTGTAGGTGCATAGTGATAACAGAAAGTCGGCAAGTCTTTAATCAGCTCTATTATTGCTTTATTGTAATGATTTTTTAAATTTAAGAATAGTTTTAGATTTACAGTAAAATAGGGGAGATAATACAGAGAGGTCCTATCTACCCCATACCCATTTCCCCTATTAATATCATCTTACATGAGTATGATACATTTGTAACAACTGATGAATCCCTATTGACACATTATTATTAACAAAAGCTCATATTTTATTCATATTTCCTTAATTTTTACCTAATGTTCTTTTTATGTCCCAAAATCCCATCCAGGGTACCATATAGAGTTAGTTGTCACATGTCCTAAGGCTCCCCTAGAATGTAACGGTTTCTCAGACTTTTCTTGTTTTGAGGCCTTAACAGCTTTGAGGATGATTTGTCAAATATTTTGTAGAATGTCTCTCAGTCTGGGTGATGATCTCTGAGAGAAGAGACACAGATGAGATAAGCCCTACAACTGTCCCAGCTCACTGCTTGGAGTTTCCAGCAGAGGAGGGGAGACCTAGAATCCATTGGTCTCCCTGAGTTGAGAAAACAATTTAGAATTCAGGGAGAGCAAGACTGCAAATTCTCAGGCAGAGTCTCAGGGAAGAGAGCCCGTACAAAGAGAGAGCTTAAGAGACCTGCAGAGAATTCCTCTTGCATCTCCAACCGAGTACTAATCAGGCACATGCCAGGGAAAGAATCACCGGAAAGAAGCAGGCAGAGGAATCCCTACAGCTCACATAGGGCTATGAATAGTCCTAACATACTGGTCATTGAGTAGAGTCCTTTAATGGTATTGCCTAAATAGTTGGGTCAAGTTATTCCTAGATTAAGGTGTGTTGGGCTCACTGAACAAAGCTTAAAAGCAAGCCTTGAGAAAAATCAGATTGTTTCCAAGTAATCTAACTATATCTCAGAATAAAGACCAGAAATATAAAAAGGAATAAAAAAAATTCCATATCTAACAACATAAAAACCACAATGTCTAATATCTCATAAAACATTATCAGGCATGCAAAAAGCAGGAAACTATAACCCATAATAAGGAGAAAAACCAATCAATAAATACAGATCCAGAAATAGCACAGATGATAAAATTAATAAACAAAGACATTCAAATAACTCTTTTTTTTTTTTTTATCCTTACCCAAGGACATTTTTACATTTATCTTTAGATAGAGCAGGAGGGAGAGAGGGAGGAAGAAAGAAATATCGAAGTGAGAGAGACACATTGGCTGGTTGCCACCCACACGACCCCAACCGGGGCCGGGGACAACTGCAACCGAGGTACATACCCTTAGCGGGAACCGAACCCAGGACTCTCTGCTCTGTGGGCCAATGCTCTAACCGCTGAGCCAAACCTGCCAGGGCTCAGATAACTCTTAATAATATACCCCATATGTTCAAGAAAGTAGTAGAAAATGTGATAAGGATAATTATGAAAGATTTTTAAAAACAAAAATTAAATTCTAGAGATGAAAAATGCAATGTCTGGGATGCAAGATATACTGTATGGGATTAACAGGTGAATATACAATGCAAAAAAAAAGATTTTTGAACTCAAAGACATAGTAATAGAAAGTATCCAAAATGAAAAACACAGAGAGAAAAGATTAAAAAAGAAAAGAAAAGAACAGTGTATTGATTTGTGGGTCAAAATCAAGTGGCCTGGTATATGTGTAATTAGGGTCCCAGAAAAATAAGGTTGAGAAGGGCATAAATATAATTGAAGAAATAATGGCTGAAATTTTTATAAAGTGATAAAAACTATAAAACTGCAGTTCAAAATGTTTAGAGATGGAGATGGTATGGTACACAGATGAAGATTCTGGATTTGGTAATAGTCAGATCCAGGTTCCAAACCAGTTCGTCAATGTCCTGTCTATGTGACTTAGATGATTTAAGCTCTCTACGTTTCAGTTTCCCCATATGCAAAGTAGAAATATAAATTATACAAAAATATTCATTGTTTCATGGTTTTTAACAGAAAAATATTGGCAACAGATTAAATATCTATAAGGCATGGCTAAATTAATTATGGGATAGCTGTAGTTTGGAATATTACGAGGCTGACAAAAAGAGACATGTCTGTAAGAATTGGTGTGGAAAGAGCTCTAAGAATACTGCTATGTGAAAAAGCTGGTGACATGGTATGATTTCACTGAAGTATTAAAAAATCTTATATAGATAGACACATATTTGTCTGCAGATACAAACTGGAAGGATGCTCAGCAAATTGCCTCTGAAAAAAAGAATGAGGCATGAGAGAGGGCAAAACATTTCTTTCCTATTTTCTCGTAAACCACTGTATCATTTAAATATTTCACAATGACTGTGAAATAATTTTTAAATAGAGGCAATATTGTTGTAATACTACCTAGCTGAGGGAGGAAGAATAAGATGCTTAAAGATCATGTGAACTGATGACAACGTAAATTTAAACAAGTCATTCCCTCTGCTCCTCTGCTGAAAATCTTTCTCTGGCTCTGTTACTGGGGAATCAAACCCAAACCCCTGAACAGGGCTCATAGGAGCCCACATGATCTGGCACTACCTGATTTTTTTCTGGATTTATTTTCCAACACACACACACACACACACACACACACACACACACACACACACACCAGCTTTTCCCCATCTTGCACACTGGCTGCCTCTTAGTCTTTTTTCTGTTCTTGGCTTATTTAGTACATTACCTCTCTGTGCTCTACATCCCTGCCTCAGGAGAGTTAACCACACACCCCTATGCTACCTCTTATCAACACATACCCCCAGATTGGCATTTATTAAACTGTAGTGTTCTGTGTAATCATGTGTCAATTTAGAGAAAAGAGGCTGGTAACATTTATTTTTGATGTCTCAGTGCCTTAGTGCAGGGCCTGGAATAAATAAGTACTAAATAAGTATTTGTTGAATAAATGAGTGAATGAATGAATGGACAGAGACTTCAACTTTATGTACATCTATTAGAAATAGCATTCATAATGGAAGTATCATCATATTGGAAGTGTGGACTGATAACTTTTTAATTGTTGCAATGATTTCATCTCTAAGTATAAAGACAGCAACAAAAAGAAGTTTTGGTATTGATTCACTTCTGACTTGGAAGCTGCATTAGTTTTCTAGGGCTGCCATAAATAAGTACCACAGACTGGGTGACTTAAACAATAGAAATTAGTTTTCTCACAGTTCTGGAGGCTAGAAGTCCAAGATCAAGAGGTCCTTGGCTTGCAGTTGGCTGCCTTTTCACTGTGTTCTCACAGGGCCTTTCTTCTGTGCACCCCTGGTGTCTCTTTATGTGCCCAAATTTCCTCTTCTTTTCAGGACGCCAGTCAGATTGGATTATGGCCCCCCCAATATCTTCCTTTTAACACAATTACCTTGCTAAAGGGCTTACCTCCAAATACAGTCACATTCTGAGGTACTGGGAATTATGATTTCAACATGTGAATGGGGTTGAAATTCAGTGTTGAAAATGGTCATGTTACTTTGGAGTTGGTAATATTAATAGTCAGTATCACAGGTGTTAAATGAGTAAAGCTGTAAGAAGACATGTTTAAGACAAAGACAATTAAAATAAAATCACACAACTAGAAACTCTGCACAGGAAGATGCTGTTTAGCAATTTCATCGGCTACTGTATCAGATTGTGAGACCATCATCATCACATGTGTTCAAGAAGGAGGGTTTTGCATTGGCTGGGGAATTATGCTTACTGAACTCTCAAGTCCTTTCCAATTCTCAGCTTGTGAATTCTACATTACCTAGGTCCCAGACTTCAAGGCAGGGAAATAAAATAGAATTCAAATCCAATCTCTCCTAAATAAAACAGGAAGGGAAAAAGAGGTCCTCTGAAAACTGGAAAGAAAAATGGGAGCCACTGAAGTGCCCCCATGTAGATGGTGAAAATACACACCCCAGGCGGTGAGGAGGCTTGCTTTGACGCCTGGCACACTCTTGGAAATATTGCTAACCATTGTGGTTGTAGCTAAGAAAGGAGGGTGGTTGCAGATTTTTGATGCCCTTGTTTTTGAGCCAGTGAGGACCGAGCCCTTACTGAGATCTTTCGCTACTGCTTCTGCATTGCTTGGTTAACACAGTCCTTGGAGGCATGCGCCGTCTGACTGTCTGAAGAGGTACACTCTTGCTTGTTCCTATTCAGAGCCATAATGTGAATTGGGGTGAAATATCAGCTGCCCATCACACTTAATCTCTCTGTGTTAAGAATCTGTACTTCGAAAGGGATATTGGAACTGTTGGGATATAGTGTGCAGTAACCAGGGCTGCTTTTTATACAATCCACATGGGTTTCCCGCCCCACTTTTTTTTCCTATTGAACTGGTTACTCAGTCATACTGAACATGGAATAAAGTGAAATAAATAAATATATAAAACTCAGAGTGCACTGAGTCTTTTCACTGTCAAGCTGGCTCAAATGTTCTCAAAGTTTATCGGAGAGCTTGGTTGCCCTGGTGAAAATAGCATTGTGCAGTGAGACAGAAAATAAGATGTCATGGCAAACTAAACATCTTCACTTGCTGGACAAATATCTGAGTTGACTGAACCGTGGAGAGGGGCTGGGGAATGACCAGAGGGAGGACACCTGGTTTTCCTGCCCTATGTTTTGGGCCTCCCTGGGGTCCAGGTGAGCAGGTGGGTACAATTCACCAAACATCTGGCCCCTGCTAAAGGTCCTGGCAACTTCTGGACAGCTCGAGTCTACACTTAGGCAGCTCCTTTGTATGTGTGGAAGTGAAGATGTTTAGTTTGCCGTGACATCTTATTTTCTGTTCTACTGCACAGTGTTATTTTAACCAAGGCAGCTGGCTTACTCCCTCCCTGATAAACTCCCTGGGACTTGATATCTGCAAATGACTCCCATTAAAGTGAATGGGTATCAAAATCGCTTGTGTGTGTGTGTGTAGAAAAGAGAAGGTGAGAAGTAAAGGAGAGAAAAGGAAAAAGTCAGATAGACCCACATTCACTTATTAGCATGTTATTGATATGTGCACAACCCCAAATGAAAAGTGGGGACAACAATACTACTGATCTCAGGGAGAATGTTATGAGGATTAAATAAAATACCTGATCACACCAAGCACCCCATAAACAAAATCAAGTGAGTATCTGGTCAGATTAAGCACTTCATAAATGTTAATGATTATTTTATTTTTTTTATAAAAATATAAAAAGAAAAAACAGAAGGGAAGGAAATGTTAAAATTGAAGAACATGTGGGAGACAAAAGATAAACTTATTTCTTTACAAAGATTATATCTATGAAGCCAAATTCACTCACTCACTCATTCACTCAGAAACAAGGGCAAACACCTATGAAACTAACAAAAATGCAGGCAGGTAACACACTGTCGGGGCTCCACTAACATCCCCTCAAGCCCTTCACCATTTTTCTGTGCTAGTTCCCTGGATGTTTTTATCTCCAACAGCTAGAACTTGCGTGTGTGTGTGTGTGTGTGTGTGTGTGTGTGTGTGTGTGTTTATCAGCGAGCTTCCTCAGGCTTTTTAACCCCACTTTGCCTGAGGCTGCAGACAGCCACAATGCCTGAGGATTTGCATCCCCTTGAGAGCAGCCCTTGACTGAGGGGTGACACCTTGCTTTCCTTTCTTTTCCTTGGCCTCCCTTCCCCCTCCCTTACTGGTTTTTCCTGACAACATACCCTAATGAATCACTTTTTTTTTTTTTTAATTTTTCTGACTGGCAAACTTTTTTTAAAAAATATTTTTTCTTTATTGATTTTTAGAGAGAGAGATAGAAACATTGCTAAGAGAGAACATGGATTGGCTGCCTCCTGCATGCCCCCCTCTGGGGATCTGGCCCACAACCTGGGCATGTGCCCTGACCAGGAATCAAACCAGCGACCTCTTAGTGCATGGGTCGATGCTCAACCACTGAGCCACACCGGCCAGGCCCTAATAAATCACTTTAATACGAATTGTTAGTCTCTGTTTGTTGGGACTCTACTTTAAGACAAGGATATCCCTGCATTATAACTATCTTCTAAAAAAAAAAAAAGGTTTATAAATCAGTTAAAAAATTTAAATAATATTCTCTGTGGAAAATGTGTTAGAAATATTGTTAGAATCCACAAAGCTCATTAACCCATCATGTAATTAAAATATTGAGCATTTGCAGAAAAACACCGTATAGAACTTCACTGCTGCTCTACGAGCAACAAAATGTAATGAAAAAAGTGAAACCACAGCAACAACAAGAAGCAGAGTTTCCCCTGAACCTACCTCAGTGAAGACTTGTGCTGTGAGGGAATTTCTAGGAATATGAAAAGTTGCTAAAATAGGGTCTTTTTTGTCTAGTCTTTCCTTCCGTTCATGCAAATGTACCACAGATAAGACCATGCTTCCCTTTCAAAGTAATGCAGGGGTCTTTCTGATAAATAGTGTAGGGGGCAGGAAGCAAGTAGGAGGACCCTGGGGGAGCGAAGGGGGAGGCAGGAAGGGAAAGGATATTCCTTAAGGTCAGAGTAGGGGTTCAAACAAGAGAGAAATCTTCCTACTGTTTTCCATAGTGGCTGCACCAATTTATACTCAAAAATGGAGAGAGAGAGAGAGAGAGAGAGAGAGAGAGAGAGAGAGAGAGAGAGATTTAAGAGACTGACTGTAAATGTGGGGGAAAGATGTAGAGGGAGGAAATCATCAAGCAGTGCGTGCAGAGACAAAAAGGGCAGGTGTAGGTCCCCCAGCGGGCCCCCATAGGGGGTTATGGAGAACTCAGGAATAAGGAACTGAGAGTGGAGAGAAATGAATATGAGGCTGTGGAGCTATTGGTTAATACCTCCTTTGTGTCCGATGCTGATTGGACACCTTGTATGTTTATCTTCTTTAATACTCACAACAACCGTATGAAATAATATGAAGATATTATTTCTCTCTCTTTGTGTCAATCAGTGTCCAGGTGGGAAAACAGGAATTTACCTGGATATTTCAAATAGAGGGAATTTAATACAGGAACTGAATCATAAAAGTTATGAGGTTTAGGAAGATGATGCTACCCAGAGCCCATTGGTACGTGCTCGCTGCTGAGATTGACGGAGCTGAGCAGAAAGCTTGGCTGCCCCTCCCTCCACGGTTGCTACAGCTATTGCTTCAGCTGTAGTCACCACTGTCACTATTGCAGGGACCTGTTGTGGCTGTAGCAATCACCACGATTTCAGGAAACTGGTCACCTGCAGTAGCTGACAGTCCCAAAGTGGTCATTGCTAGATCCAGAAGCAGAAAAACAGCTTCTGTCTTCCACCTGTTTTCTAATCTCTGGTCAGTGCCTCCCACTGGCCGACTTTAACAGAAGTCAGCTGGCAAGGGAGCTGGGGAAATGTAGTTTTCAAGTTTCCAGCTCTGGTGGTATACAGGAGACTATAGTAGAACAAGTGAGAGACTGAGAGCCCAGGAGAAATACCTGGAACAGTTCACCCCTTTGGCTACTCAGCATCTATATATATTTTTCTACCTTTTAAAACTTTCATGGACAATATCAACAAACTCATGCTTCCAGTTAATACAGTGTAGCTATCCCCTACAAACCAATATACCTTTATCCTGTTCCTAAAAGAAGAAACAAAAGTTTAGTGGTTATCCACCTCCATTGGCCCAATCCAATGTTTTGTTCATTTCCCTTCGTCTAACAGTCTTATAATCCATTTCCATGTATATTACTTAGGGTCTTGCCAATGCAAATGAACAAAACCTTGCAATTATTTAGGTGTATAAAGTTGTATTTTTCAAGGCCAGGCTTTAAACTTTTGCCCCTAGAATGGCTGGAATCTGATACTGGTTATGAGTCTGGAGGCCATGAAGGGTGGAGAGAATAAATCTTGAGAAGAATCTGCATCATCCTGTAAGGCAACTACCTTGGATGAGGTTATTAACAGGGTCCTCTTGAAAGGGAACTAGTCTTCCCAGCTGGGGTCGGGTAGGGAGGGGCTGCTCCTGCTGGCAAGGGGACTTAGGGGACCAGCAGTTTCTCACATTTTTGTGAGTCTGTTCAAATGGCCCCATTCCAATTCTCAGGGTTGCACCCACTCCTTCCAAATCAGCCCTCAAACTCTCACATGAAAGATCTGATGAATTCATGAGTTCAAATTACACTGTGATTCTACAGCCTGTGGGATGAAATGTTAATCCTGTGGCCAAAAATAGAAGAGATTTCTTTAGTGCCACTGCAGAAGCCCTCTGGTTCTGTGACCAGATCTCAAGCAGAGAGATTAAAACACCAAACTTGTCACTTTCCTTGTGTAATGTCTCTGGGAAAGCACACATCCCAGCCACAGTCTTGTCGTCATCGGTCCCACCATCGCCCCACCCGCTCTTACGGCGGCATTGCCGTCACTGCAGCAGACCACACCCTTTGCAGCAATTGTTGCTATGCTGCTGCTCCCACTTCCGGAGTCAGAAGCAGAAAAACGATCCTCCTTTCTGGTTGCTCTTAATCTCCTTCCAGGGTCCCCATGGGCAGAGACTAACTTGCATCCTGCTGGCATCGTAGTCTAAAAAAATGTCGTCTTTGGGTTTCCTGGTTTGGCAGTATGGAGTAGGACTGAAAGGCCAATTGTTGGACTGAGAACCAATGAGTTGTTACGATCCTCATTTTAAAGATGAGCAAATGGAGGCTAGAGAACTTAAGTAACCTGTCCCAGAACATAAAAACAGGTTATAACAAGAGATAAGACATCTAGATTTCTCTGAATCCAAGGTCTGTGGTCTTTTCACTATGCATATGTTCCCAGGAACCAATTGTCAGGGAATCTGAAAGATGACAAGGTGCTGAAATGTGAGCATTTTCAGCCTCCTCGTTTTGTTTTAGCTACACTAATCATTGCTCTCAACTGATCTGAATATATCACTAGGCCTCGTTGCCATCATTAAAGGTTCAAATTATTCAGGGATGGAGGAGATGCTGTAGCATGTTAAGAGGCAACCATAGCATAGTAGTTACAATCACAAACTGCCTGGGTGTATAACCCTGGCCCCACAAGCCCCATGTCTAACCTTGAACAAGTTATGTAATGTCTCAGTGCCTCAGTTTCCTTACCTGTATAGCAGGGATAATACTCCCTCCTCATGTAGTTGGTGTGAGGAATAGATTAATCTACATAGAATTCATAGACTAGTTTAATAGTTGTTATTATTATGATATTAAATTGCATTTGACTAGTAAGAGGTTCCTAAAAGCAGAGCGCTACCTTCAATACCTGTCTCCAAACAAATTGTATCTACTAAGAACTCTCAAGAGATGTGAATCCAGCCTAGGCCAGGTGGCTCAGTTGGATGGAGTGTCGTCCTGTACACCGAAAAGGTGGTGCGTTCGAATCCTGCTCAGGGTGCATAAGGGAGGCAATTGATCTCTCTTTCTCACTCTCTCTTTCCCTTCTTCTATCAATAGAAATATATCCTCAGGTGAGGATTTAAAAAAGAGAGAGATGTAGATAAAAAAACAAACTGTCCCAAAGTGAAAGAAAGGCAAGGGAGAGCCCAGGTGTTCCCGAGAGAGGAGAGGCCCGAGGGAGGAGACCTGGAGCGAAGGTAAGTGTCCACCATAGACTGAGAGAGCCCAGGAGCCCAGGTATAGCTGTGGTAGCTGTGGTCTGAGGCCAGACCTGTGCCCAACCAGGGGGAGGAGCCACCCGCCTTCTGGGGAGCAAGAGGGACTCTGGCTTAGGGCACTGCAGGAGGGAAGCCATATCCCTCAGACATCCTGCCAACATGTGGTCTGGAACAAAGGACTGGGCAAACTGTCAGACTTCTTAAAACTTATCCCCAGCTGTGCAAGACCGCCCAGTGACTCTGGGCTGTAGTGGGCATTGTTTCTCCCTTATCTCTTATTCCTTTCTTTCATTCAACAGCAACTTGTTGGCCAACAACTTATACCTCAAGCTGAGTTGGACTCCTAACATTCTCCCCATTTTATAGGTGAAGAAACTGACATGAGAGAAATTATATAAGGTGCCCCATCACACAGGAAGATTCGAAGGGGAATTCTTATTTCTCCTAAGAGATGAAAGGGGAAAGCTTTGTTTTCTCAAGTTGTACTCTTTAGGAACCCTCAGGTCTTCAATGGGGAAGCAGAGAAATTAGGAGTGAGGCCAGGTTGCTAAAAATTGTGTCATGGTTACTCAGGCAATTGATTGATGGAGAAAGCATTAGGTAACACTCATCATTACCAAGTGGAGCTCTTACTGCCTTCAAGGGGTTTGGTCTGAATCTTTTTATTGTTTGTTTGTTTTGTTGGTGAAGGACAAGGAACTATTTGATGATGATATAACTGGGTTCCCCTGAAAAGTCTGGTGGCCTCTGCTTCTGAACCAGTAGAAAACCTGAAATGCACCAAACTTACTGGGAAGGGACAAGCCACGGCTGAGTTTGGCCCAAACCCTAGTCCCAGGTGGAGGAAGGGATGCTACTTTATGCTGGTCCTACGTCTGTTGTATTATTCATGGTACCTGGCCGATTGCACAAGATAGGGTTAGAAAGGTCAGCACTGCATTAGGATGTTGAATTGAAGATGGCATGGGCTGGAGATGGAACCTGTCACACCAGAGTGATTCTTATTGAGAAGGCTTGATTTGATATTAATATTAATTTGATGTTTCTTCCCATCTTCAAGAAATTTGTCCTAGCCAGGTAGGAGAAAGCCTAAATGTTAGCTCCATGCAAAGCAGTAATGTATGTTGGGTTTTATGGTGGGGGTGGGGATTTGGGCGCAATGGGAGGAGGATCAGATTATCTACAGTCTTTAGTGTGAAGCTCTACCATGGATGTTTGGGAAGGTACAAACAGAGACTCTAGTGGGAATTAAACAGTTTCCACATTTCTGCCCAAATGTAGAGTTTCCAAGGATGTCTATCTACTAAAAAAGCACAAGGGTCAATATCCAGAGAGGGAAATGCCAGGAGAGTTATCATCCCCACTTTCCAGCTTCACTCCAGCTTAAACCAATGGTCCTCAACCTGGCTGCATGTTAGAATCACTTGGGAAGCTTTTAAGAAATGGGGTGTGCTTGGGCCCTGCTCACAGTCTCTGAAACTGACTCTGAGGTTGGGCCTGGGCATACGTGTGTTCAAATGCTTCCCAAAGGATTCTAATCTGCATCCAGGAATGCAAGCCCCTAAGATATACTATCTTTAAAATCTCTTCGAATGATGCAAAGAGGATGAAACCTCAAGGACCAATAACCCTCTAACATCTTGCCCTCTACCCTCCCAAGGCTACAATGATGGGCTCTTCTGAGCGGGCATGAAAAGCTGACTCCCAGCCTCAAGCCTGGTTCTGGGTGGCTTCTCTACTTCATGCACCACTGAGTCTCCAACCTGAACATGTATCAGAATCACCTTGAGAGTTTGTTTATAACACAGGGTGCTGGGCCCCACCCACTAGTTTCTAAATTCAGTGGGTCTAGGGTGAGACCTGAGAATTTCCATTTCCAGCCAGTTCCCAGGTGGTGCGGATGCTGCTGGTTGGGGATCACACTGTGAGAACCATTGGCAAACACAGATGAAAGTTTCAGCCAGTTCAGTCATGAGATCTGTGTGATGCTGAGTAGCTGCTCTAACTGGCTTTTCCAATGATAAACTTTGGTTCTCACTGGGCTGCTGTTGCAGCTAACTTAGGGCAGCAGTAACTTGGGTGTTCACAGTGAATGGGCTTGTGCTTTCAAACGTGATGGTCAGCAGCAGATGCCAGTGTTTGCCATGGCGGACCTAGCTCGGTGTCCTGGTTTGAGGTACATTTCCTCAGATAACACTAGGAAATGGTGGTTGCAAGAACCTGGAGTTCCTTGCATGATTGAAAACATGCTTTAGTGCTGAAATGATAAACCAAAACCTTATGCTTGGACTCAAAGTTGCTTCTGGAGTGAGTGTGAGCTCCTCCAAAGCAAGGCCGTGTGCCTTTACATCTGTATGCCTAGTGCTGTAGATATGCCCTAGAGCCTGGGAAGGAGTGGGCACTAAGTAAAGGTTTGCTAAAGAAGGTTACCCCGTAGGTGCCCCTCAGGCCAACGCCTCGCCCTGTCCACACTGTTGGGCCCTGCTGACATTCAGCAGAGCTGGCCTCATTTGGAATCGGACAGTTGACAAGTTTCTCATCAGTACCTCCTGTGTCTGGTTGTCCTTTCCTTTCAGCAATTCCAGGCATTTCTCTCCCACACACCCCAAAAGTTACACTCTACCATGTGTCTGGTTCTGACCAATAGTGTGTTAGGAGAAGTGACATGGGTGGGGTGAGGGGATGCCACTTCCAGGCTGAGAGAGTGAAGAACCCTGCATGTCTTTCCAGCTCTCTCCTCCCCTGCTGGCCAGTGTGGAGGTCATACATTGAGAGGGCCGAACCTTAGATGGACGCAGCCTGGGTTGCCAGGTCATGACAAGGCAGGACAGCTGCCCTGGAAAGTTAGTTGCCTGATTCACATGAGTGAGAATAAAATTTGTTGGGTTCCTGAGATTTGCTCTGGGATTTGAGATTCCTAGCTCCTGGTGCCCTGTTTTAAACTTCTGTGTTAAAGGCGGATAGATATTGACTTCTGGGGTTTGGATTCAACCTGAGGTTCAATCTGGCACACATTGTCTGCTCCAGCGAAACTAGAAAACAATGTAAAGTGATTGTCCTGCTGTGCAGTGACTGTTGGCGTCTGAGGGAGAATGGGACTCAACTGTGTTGCTTCTCCCCTCTGACATTTGCATATTGTACTTTATCCCTATAATTAGGGGTAGAAGAAAACCTAAAAGCACCCAACCTGTCTGCAGTTCCTGGAAAGGGATGAAGGTAGTATCTCTTCTCAAGGTCCAGAACCTGCCCAGCCTGAGCACAAGCCCTCCCACCCTTCAGCTCCTCCTTTGACTGCTGCCCTATCTCCCACACTCCCTCCACCCCAACCCAGAATGTGTCAGAGTAAGATCCCCCTTCTCCTCCTTCCAGGCCAACCCCTCTTCTCTGCAACCCAGGGCTCCTGAGGACATGTCCTACACAGCGTACAAGCACATTGGGAAAAGGCTATTGGTACACAGAGATGCTGATCACTGCTTCCCTCCACCCCAGCCCTGGACCCTGGAGCTCCCCCACCACAGGGTTGCTTCTGGCATAAGCAAACTTTTCTAATTCTCTTAGCGTACCATACACACACTATCATCTCTCTGCGCCACGCCACGCAGACGAAAAGGCTGGGGAGTCCTGCTCTGCAACATTGTACCTGCTGAGAGGGAAAAGCTAGTAGAGAACAAGGCTGTGATCTGGGAGAAAAGAAATACGATGAATGGATCATGGGTATAAAGTTTTTGTAAATTACAAAGTACTGCAAATAAAACCTGATTACAAATAAAACTGGGTTTCTATTTCACTCCTTACATTAACTTGAATTCCAAATGGAGCAAAGATTTACACATTAAAAAAATAAAACCATAAAAGCACCAGAAGGAAATTGTTACAATGAGTGTATATAATGACCATTCTGTGATTTGCATTTTTCTTTTTTTCAATTAATAGCATTTTGGATTGCTTTCCATTATAGCACTTATGGACTTACTATGTTCTTCTTTTTTTTTAATCTTTATTGTTGAGATGTTCCCCCTTTTTTCCCTCATTGACACCCTCCTCCCTCTCCTACCTCCCTCTGCATTCCCCACATTATAGTCTGTGTCCATTGGTTATGTAAGTTCTTTGGTTTATCTCTTCCCACCCCACCCCGACTGTGTTCTTTTTAATAGCTACTTGTGGCTCACCCTACACTTGTACTATATTTTACTTAACTAGTCCCCTACTGGTGGATATTTAGGTTGTTGTGGGTTTTTTGTTTTGTTTTGTTTTTTTGCTATTGTAAATAATCTTGCAATGAACATCCTTACACATATGGGTCTCTTTCTTTCTTTTTCTTTTGTTTTTCACATTTTTGAGTACAGTTAGAGGATGAATTCCTAGAAATGTAATTGTTAGGTCAAAGTGTATGTTTATTTTCAATTTTAATAGCTATTGCTAAATTTAGAGGCTTTAAAATGTATATAGTCAACGTTATTAATCTTTTCCACTATGGTTTATGGGTTTTATGCCATGCTTAGAAAGGTCTTCCCTTTACAAAAAATTTCCTTCTGGTGCTTTTATGGTTTTATCTTTTTAATGTTTAAATCTTTGCTCCATCTGGAATTCAAGTTAATGTAAGGAGTGAAATAGAGATCCAGTTTTATTTTTTCCCAAATGGCTAGCCAGTTGTCCCAACACTGTTTATTGAATAATCCATCTTTTTTCTTGCTGATTTGAAATGCTACTTTTATCATGTACAAAACTCCCACATGCATTGGGTCTATTTTTTTTCCCATTTCTGTGCTCTGTTCCATTAAATCTTCCATGTAATCCTAAGCAATTTTTAATTACTGTAGCTTGATTATATACTTTAATATGTAGTTGGGTTAGTCCCCCTCATTACTCTTCCTTTTCAGAGATTTTTCTGGTTATTCTTACTTATTTAATTTTATAGTTACGCTTAAATATAATTTTGTTGAATAAAAAGTGCTGCAGGTATTTTGATTGGGATAACACAAAATGTAGAAATCCACTTAGGAATAATTAACTTCATTCATTAATCTTCCCATTCAATAGGAAGGCATTCCTTTCTATTTATCGAAATATTTTTTGTTATTTTTCTTCAGAAGTGAGTACAAATTTTTCCTCATCTTGGGCTTTTATAGTTACTTTAAAGTTTATTCCTTTTAGGGGGAGAAGAGTGGAAGGATGATTTCAGTTGCAATATTAAATGGAATATTTTCATTTTAATATATCTTCTAACTGGTTACTATTTGAATATATGAAAACCACTTTTTATATTAAATTTGCAGCCATTTATCTTACTAAATTCTCCTGCTGTTTCTAATAGTTTTTAGTTAATTCTCTTGGGTTTTTCGTGTATGCAATCACAGATCCTAAAAATAGTGCTACTGAATGCCAATGGGAAGTCAGCTTGTGCTTTGACATTAAGCATAATTCTGGCTTTTGAGGTATGTGTTTATTATACACATATATATCAGCAAACATCTATATATACACATTTGCATATATACACACAAACATATCTGCACATTAATCAAGTTAAAGTTTCTATTTATATTTTACTGTAATTTTTATTACAATTTACATTGAATTTTGCCAAATGCCTTCTTTATATCTATAGAGATGATCAATTGGTTTTCCTCTTTTGACCTATTTATTTAATGAATCATATGAAAAGATTTTCTAATGTTTAACTCTCCTGGCATTCCTGGATGACTTTTACTGTTTAATGGGTTGTTCATTTAAAGAATTACTATATTGTATTTGCTAGTATTTTAGTTAGAATTTGTGTATCGTCATTTATAGAATGATCAGTCTGTATTTCCTTTTTATGCTGTCTTAGGCAGGTTTTGATAAATATTTTTCTAGCTCCGTTATTAAAAGAATTTGGAAGCATAGCTAGTCTTGAAATAAAAGTACCTGGCTGGTTTTGCTCAGCGGTTAGAGTGTTGGCCCTGGACCGAAGGGTCATGGGTTCAATTCCTGGTCAAGGGCACATACCTGGGTTGCAGGTTCGATTCTGAGCCCCAGTAGGTGTCGTGTGGGAGGTAACAAATCGATGTGTCTCTCTCACATTGATGTTTCTCTCTCTCTCTCTCTCTCTCTCTCTCTCTCTCTCTCTCTCCTCTCTCTTTCTCCCATCTCCCTCCCTTCCACTCTCCCTAAAAATCAATGGAAAAATATCCTCAGGTAAGGATTTACAACAACAATGAAAAGGTACATGTCAGGGGTGAGGAAAGGGGTGTATGTTCAGGTTTAGAGAGAAATGTGTTTAGAGAACAGGAGCCATATTGTAGCTTGGGGTGTGAATTGTGTGTGTGTGTGTGTGTAAGAGAGTGTGCATGTGTGTGTGAATTGTGTGTAAGAGAGAGTGTGCATGTGTGTGTGAATTGTGTGTGTGTGTAAGAGAGTGTGCGTGTGTGTGTGTGTGTGTGTGTGAGTGTGTGGAACTTAGGAGAGGCAGGACTATCATATATGGGCCAATATCAGGTGAGAGAAGGTGTTTATTTCTTAAGGATCTAGGACCTATTCCAGGTGTGCTGAGATCTCTAAACTTCCCTCTAATTGACCCTTCTATTAATTAATAAAATAAAAAATTTTGAGCCTGCAACCTTAAATGTTTATTTACTTACTTCCATCTGTAGTTATATATTAAGAAGCCTTTTAATTAATATTTATCTAGTTTGATGAAATTTTATAGAGTATGATATCATGTCTCCCATAACTCTAAACACTACTGAAGAAATTATAGGTGATTTGTTTGATACTATGATACTTTTAATATTAGGTACCACATAAAGTTATAATATATTCCTGGGTTCAGATTCATTTTAAGTAATAGCTAGTATAAGATTATTATTACAGTCTTTTTCACAATTTCAACTTTATTTTTAACACCAACTTCTTGTCAGATCTGATTTGCTTGGCCACTATTTGTACCTGGTATTATGGCCACCGCTGAGCTTGTCCTAGGTATGCAGTGTCCATTCACTCTGTCATTTCTCATTGCTCACATGTGCTTACACTGTTGATAACTATGATCCAGTCCACACTTCTGTTTAACCGGCACATGTGGACACATAACGCACTGGGGTGACATGATGGGTGGGTGAGGACACCACTCTAGAGCTCCCATCAGGGGACCAGGAGAACCCTACATGAGAAGTGACTCTGTGACAAGTGGACCAGCAAGGGTGTCTGTGTCAATCATACATTAAAAGGTTCATTTATTTCTTATGTTTTTAGATTAAAGTTAGATATAGGTTATCAGTCATTCATTTTGAACCTATGGAGATAACCGATTCCAGTATTTTCTTCCATGCATGTAAAGAGGGTATGAGGGGTGGCTGGCCCTCTCTCCAGACTTCTGAAAAGTCTGTCGCTTATATGTTGGCCAGCACAGGCCTGAAATAGCCAGAACCTCACTGACCCTACAGGTCCTATTACAGGAGTCTGAGGCCGACTGACCCAGATCAGCAGCCCAAGCATACCTGGGCACATGGCCACCAGCCTGGCAGCTCCATTCTCACAGGGCCAGGGAGGACCACACCATGATGGGCACAGACCATTGCCCTGGAGGTCCTGCTACCTGCTGAGTTCTGCTCTGCTGCACCTGGGTTCCCTCCCCCTCTGACAATTCTATTTTGTTGGTACTGTACTTAAAGGTGACATTGCAAGAAAAATGGGGGTCTTCTGACAACTGCTCCTTCAGAGGTTCTGTGTGGGGTATTTTTTAGCATTTGTTAATTGTACATGACCAGAGGGCCCCAAATGGGAGAATTCTAATTTGCAAAACGAGGAGATATTACCTAATGGCTACAAGACTAGACTTTAGAGCCAAGTTGCCTGGGTTTGCCTTCGGCTCTGCCACTTACTGTATAAAGCTATGAGCAAGTTACTAAACCTTTCCAGGCCTCAGTTTTCTCATTGGAAACAAGAATGTTGTTGTGAGGATTCAAAAAGACAGTCCATGTAAAGCTCTTAGCATGGTATGTACTCAGTCAAAGCCAGTGTCAGCTGGGTTTAAGCCAGTATGAGGGGGACCTAAAGACAAGTCAGAGGGGGCGCCAGGAAGAGGATTTGGCTTCTGGTCAGGGCTAGAGGGTCCTCTTCATCCCAGGATGCCTAGGGTGACAAGGTCAGGGAAATCTCACCACCTTTTTTCAGTGAACTATCATTTAAGCTCTGTGGGCCTGTTTCTTCCAAACACCCAAGGCTGCTCAGTAACTAAAATGGTATTAGCATTTTCGGATCCATCTAGTGAAGTAGTTCACAGCTTTACAATAACTCTTCTTACAAAGTTGCTATTTTATTTACTCATTTGACTAAAAACTGAATATTACATTCTCCAAGCAATTAAAAAAGAGGAAATTTAGGGATTGCTTAAACTCTTTGTGGAACAAGAAGAGACTATTTTCAGCTTGAAATAATTCCATATATCTATTCTTGCAGTAAATAAGAGAACATCTTTTAATGGGCTTCAGGATAGATAAGAGCCATCAGGTGTCAGAAACTGAAAAAAAAAATGTGTGAGAAGAAAACTCAGAATTGAGAATATTCTACTCCTGAATTGATTTTTTTTCAAATATGAATGGGGAAGGCTGCCATTATTCAGTTTCCATGTTAACACCGATCACAAAACATCAGGATTCTATGGGAACATAGTTTGAATACACTCTTTGTGAAAATCTTTTGTAAGTTCTTCATGGTCACTACTTATTTTTCACTATGCTTTTTTTTTTTTTACTGTGATAAAATACATGTAACATAAATTTTCATTTTTAGCAAGTTTAAAGCATATAATTTAGTGGCATTAGGTACATTCACAATGTCATGCAACCATCACCACTATCCAGTTCCAGAACTTTTCATCACCCCAAAAGGAAGCTCCATACTCACTGAGACATCACTTCCTGTTCTACCCTCTCCCCACCCCCTGGCAATCACTAATCTGCTTTTTGGCTCTATGGATTTGCCTATTCAACCTAGAATTCTACATTCACCCAAATTATTAATAAAATATGAGGAGAAAATAAAGACAGTTTTAAACATGTAAATATACAGACAACTTCTTGTCTTAGGACATGCTTGAGTAGAACTGGGCATGAGACAAGAGGGAAGAAGTTCCGGATGCAGAGAGCAGTAGAGTCACCACAGTGGAGCAGAGGAGGAGCCGTCCAGGAGAGCACCAAGCAGCAGGACCAAACAAAATCCAGGGCAAATGAAAGAGGAGGTCCTGGAGAGGACACCTTCAAGAGAAAGGGGTCTCAATAGCCACTGTGGAAAACAATATGGAGTTTCCTCAAAAAATTAAAAATGGAACTTCCATTTGACCCAGTGATCCCACTTCTTGGAATATATCTTAAGAAGCCTGAAACACCAATCAGAAAGAATATATGCACCCCTATGTTCATAGCAGCACTATTTACAATAGCTAAGATCTGGAAACAGTCCAAGTGCCCATCAGTAGATGAGTGGATAAAAAAAGCAGTGGTACATTTACACAATGGAATACTATGCAGCTGTAAAAATGAAGGCTCTCTTACTCTTTGAGATGGCATGGAGGGACCTGGGGAGTATTATGCTAAGCAAAATGAGCCAGTCAAGAGAAAGACAAGTATCACATGATCTCACTTATATGTGGAATCTAATGAACAAAATAAACTGATGAACAATATAGATCCAGAGTCATGGAAGCACGGCACAGACGGACCAATCTCAGAGGGAAGGGGGTGGGGGGACAGAAAGAGATTAACCAAAGAACTTATATGCATAACCAATGGACACAGACAATGGTGCAGTGAAGGCAGGGGGGTGGGGCAGGAGTGGAGTGGAGGGGGTCAATGGGGGAAAAGAGGGAAACATTTGTAATAGTTTCAACAACAAAAAATAAATAAAAAATAAATATACAATGTCCGATATGATCAAGCATTTGGAAATCATTGGAGTATATTAATGACTGAAAGACAGCAGGAAATTAGAAAGGCAATTAGAAACATCAGATAAAACAAACTGTAAAGAGAGAAAATGTAGTCACGGTGCACTCCTTTGCTCTGCAGAGGACATATATACTGTGTCATAATGATGTAAACTACTGATTATAGATTTAACAAAAATAGTGCAATAACTACATTAGGAGGATGTAGACAGGTGAGGAAGGGACAGCCCAAGAGAGTTAAATATCCATTAATCTTAACAGTGTAATCAATAGGCAATGTCAACAGTGAACAAATCAAGAAACAGTAGTAGAATCACATTACCTGGAACTGTAGAAGCTCAGGTAGAAGAACAGCCTTAAACAGTTAACAATGCTGGCACCTGGGCAGGAGGAATGGGGACGGGAAGGGCTGGGATAAAGGACCATTGTTTCCCCTTTTTAAAAATGCAAATTTTAACAATCATGTGCATGTACTACATTGATAAAAATAAAGAAAATAATCAAAATCAACTCAAGCTGGGGTATGAGAAAAACTAGCATTTAAAAGCCAATTTGTGATTAAATAAGACAGCTATGCTACTCAAATACAGACAATATAAAACATGTTTAAATCTTATTACAAGTGAAAGATGGCTTCCTTAGAAAAGAAGATGAGATGAACCTGCACCAGGCAGAACTGAGCTTCTATCCATTTCCAGAAGAAAATCCACGTACCGTTCTCATTATGAGGAAACATATAGGGTGTCTCTATGCACCTACAACCTGAGTTGTTAAAGTTAAAGTTTAACAGTTTTACAACTTGACAAAGACCATGAAAAGCTTCTAGAATGCTGTAAATTCCAAGCTGGGTGGAGGCATAAAGTCCACACAAATTCTGTCTTTCTTCAACTTTAAGTGATTCAGCATGTAAATCCTTAGGAATCAAGATGAATCCTAGAAGTTAAATACTTTCACCTTTGTAGAAAAAGCCATGAACAGCATGTAGGTCAGTAAGAAAGGGATTTTAAATTCTACCCAGTGTGTGCATACGGCCAGTATGGCTCCAGAGGGTGTGGGGCTGTCTGAGAAGTTGCAAGGGCTAAGGTGGGCAGGAGTAGATGCTCTTCTTTGTCAGGGTGAATCCTTCTTGGTTCAGACATCGCAAGGTGTATCACCTAGCTAGAGCTGCCATAAAAACACCACAGATTGTGTTGCTTAGACAACGGAAATGTATTTTCTTACAATTCTGGAGGCTAGAAGCCCACAATCAAGGTTCTGGTAGGTTTGATTTCTCCTGAGGCCTCTCCTTGTCTGACAGATGACCACCTTCTCTGTGTCCTCACAGGGCCCGTTCTCTGACAGCCCTAAGTGATTAGGGCCCCACCTTTTGCCTCATTTAACCTCTTTAAAGGCCCTGTATCCAAATACAGTCACATTGGAGGTTAAGGTTTTAATGTATGAATTGGAGGGTGGTGGGGCATAGTTCAGTTCATAGCACAAGGGATGGGCAAAGAGTTATTCTAGAATTATGTTCTGCTTAACTCTTGTGGGAACCAAATGACCAAATAGCCCTGCTTCCAAAACTTATATACCTCAGCTTTCTACTGAAGAACACACATCCGCCAAACCTGGAAGCATCCATGAAGCTGTGCTCTGGAAGCGACAGCTCTTACAGGCCAGCTGTCAGTGTCTATCAGCAACAAGCTGCCACAGAGAAGAGCTCCCCAGAGGGGGATGCTGCATGATGACACATTAGACAGCCAATCAGATGCATTTCCAAAAAACCACATACAATTTGCCAGGTTTCAATGATTTAAATAAGTCAACACATTAAAGCACAGGAAACTGACTTGAACAGAGTTTTGTGTTTCTGTTTTCCAAAGGACTCTCCAAGCGGGGTCACAGTTCTGAAGTTGGGGGAGGAACCTTCAGTTCTTTGGTAAAGATTCCTGTGGAGATAAGTGGATCTTGGATAGGAACACCTGCTCACATACTTGGGGACCAGAGGTTGTGCAGAAAAGGAAAAATATTCATATTTTCTATATGACTTAGCTGTGACAGTGTTTAAATGGTTTTTATGATGTTAACATGGAATATTAATCTAACCAAAACTAAGATTAACTCTACTGAGAGGTTTGTGGATGAGAAGGGTGCATGTATACAATTGACGAGAAAGAAGAAATTTCCATCTCTCATAGAAAAAGATCAATAAATCTTCATCTTTGTAAGAGGGAAGTTAATAAATAATGTTTAAACAGGCAAATAATAAATTAGCAATGTAAATACGATATTTAGAAACACAAAGGTAAGTTCTAAGATAATTAGCTAAAACAGGAAAAAGCAACTGCCTGTGGGAAGGGGGGAGAAAGAGATGAGTAAGGGGCCTGCTGTTTTGTTTTATTTTTTAAATAACGTAACTTACAGAACTAGATGACACTTTAAACTTTGGGCATACGTAAGTTTGATTAAAAAGTAAACAAATAACATTGTAAAGGGGAAAGTGAAAGAAAAATAAATGATGTTGACCCAATTTCATTTGCCCTGAGATAACTATATAGAAAAGGCAGCAGCTATTGAGAAGCACAGACTGGTAATTACAAAATAGTCATGATCATATAAAGTACAGCATAGAAAATATAGTCAATGGTACTGTAATAACTATGCATGGTGCCAGGTGGGTACTGGAAATATCGGAGGGAACACTTCGTAAAGTACAGGGGTGGGCAAGAGTAGGTTGACAGTTATACAAATAAATAATACAATAATTAATAAATATTAATACAAGAGTAAACTCTGTGTTTCATGTACTCACAAATGTAAACTTATTTTTGCCCATCCCTGTATATGATTGTCTAACCATTATGCTGTACACCTGAAACTAATACAAATAATACTGAACGTAAACTGTGATCGGAAATATTTTTAAAATTAGAAAAAAGCAAAAGCAGCAGCTACAGATGCAATGGTAGTGATAGTGATAGCAGTAACACCAGGGCAGCATTGGCCAGCTGTACTTTGTGGAGAAATTTCATTTAGTCAATAAGCACTTACAGGGCACCGACCATGTGCCAGGCCATAATAATCATCGTAAGTATGGTTTCTGATCTCATAGATGTTATATTCTAGTGGGGTGGATAGAAAAACACATAAACAATCAAATAAATAAGATTTTTTATAACGTTGAGTGCATTGAGGAAAATAAAGGGTAATGGAGTAGAGAGTAACTGGAAGAAAGGAACTATTGTTTTGACTGTATTCAGAGAAGGCCTCTTTAAAGAACCGAGGTTTGAACTCAGACAGGCCTGAGCAATGAAGGGGCAGCCAGAGGAAAGGCAAAAGTAACAGGATGTGCAAAGGTCCTGAGGTAAGAATAAACTTGGTGTGTTTGAGGAGTCGTCAGGGGGCCAGTGTGATTGGATTGTAGTGAGCAAGAGAGAGGGAATGTGTGATAAGGTATATGCAATATGCAATAAGATAAACATATGAGGTAAATTTTTTTCTGAGTCTGATGGGAAGTCATTGGAGAGTTTTCAGCAGAGTAACAATAGGATCTGATTTACACTTTAAAAAAATCAGTCTGATTGTGGGGTGCAGGCTGGATTGGGGCAGGAGATGGAAAGGAAGGCAAAGTGAGACAGAAAGTTTAGTTTGGAGACTCTTGCAGAATTTGGGACAGGGTGGAGTCTGTGCAGATAAAAAGCAGTGGACACATCTGGGTGGGAATCTTAATTTAAATGGAACTCTAAAGGGCAACTAAGAGGTTGATGGAGGAACCTCAGAGAGAGAGGCAGAAGAAAGAAATTCTACTTCTGCAGCAGGTCTCCTCAAATTCCCAGGCTCCCTTTGACATATGTGAACAGGAAGCTCTGGTCAGGAGCGCCTGAGGGACCTGAGTGATTATGCAGGGAATAAAGACTTGCCAAATTGCTTTAAACTCAGCCCATCTCCATCCCGGCTTTTACCACACTTGACGTGAATGTGTAACTGAGCTTGTAAATAACTGTGCTTGGAGGCAGAGCTGGGAATTACGCCCCTCTAGACAGCTATTCAGAGGCTGAGAGAATAGGGCCCACTCGCTGTAATGCTATGCATTAAAAAGCACTTATGCTGCTAAAACCAGCATTAGAATTGCACATAAACATTGCTGTCATGCTCTCAATGGGACTCTGGAGTCCAAGTGGGACTCTTAGAGTCTGCAGAGAGGAGAAAAGCCATCTCAGGCAGTGCAATGATCTCTCCCCCACGACCCACGAACACCACCACCTCTCTCTGTGAAGAATCCTCTCCATAAATGGGGAGAAAAATGAGCTTATTTCCAAGCCAAGATTAAACTGGGTCCACAGTGCATGGAGATGATGGGTCTCTGGGAGAAGAGAAATGAAACCAAGCCAAGAAAGTACATTCATTCAAAAGTGGCAGGAAGGGACGGTCCTGGTGTTCTGGGAGTTGCATGCAGCTTAGTACTCAATACATGGCAACACATGGAAAGCTGTCAGTGGATGGATGGATGGATGGATGGATGGATGGATGGATGGATGGATGAACAAATACGAGATCCATATACTTCCAATGGTCTAGTCTCAATAACCCTTTTTTCACTCAATTTCTGTTTAAGAATCAAATTAGTCTGCTGGGCCAAATCTCTACGAAAGGCCTTAAGGATCAAGTGTGGGTAGATGGCACCCACCCATGAATTTGTACTGCATACAAAGTACATCCATCCTGCTCCAGTAATTCATTTCCTAATGTGATCTGAAGTCTAGAATTATCCATGACCAAACAGAAGGAAGTGAGTCAAGATCAAGCCGTCATCTGGAGTGTCTCTACTGGACCACAGTCCACCCTAAAGAAATAATTGCTGGGATTAGCTGGCTATCCAGATAATTGTCAACTCTCAAATTTACTTGATTCCTAAAGAAGTAAAAAGAGGTATTTCTGAAATCTTGTGCCCAGCTGGGAGGATTAAGACCCTGTACTAAGAACGTCGCCCTGGTGTGAGAGCAGCCTTTATGCTCTGCCTTGTTTCTCATCTATAAGCAGTAATCAAATTACTACCAGTCTTGAAAGGATGCTACAAAGATAAATAAATCAATATGTAAGAATACTCTACTTCAGGTCCAAAGTACGTGAAATACTGGATGAGAAAAAAATTGTCAAAAACAAGCAAAGAAAATCCCCTTTAACCCGTAAAACAGCTGTATTAAGGTCTTGTCACTAAAAAAAATCCTTCACTGGGCTTTACTTGCCTTTGGTGTCAAGATGATTCTTATTTAACATATAGTTATCGGTAACTTATATATGTCTCTACAACAAATCAAAAACATACATTAAAAATGTGTGGACCTGTAAGAAAAAGACCCAATGTTACCTAGAAAAGAGATGGTCATCTCAACTAAAAACCAGACCTAAACTTATCCAACCTCATGTAATATTTGTGTATCTAAAAGAGATACAGAATAAAAAGGAAGAAAAGAAAAGGAAATAGCAAATTATATCACTCCTTGACAATAGCTAGCAAGACATGGTTAAGTATGTTTCTGGTACTCCCTTACCAGAGACAAAAAAGCATGCCAAGCTTTTCAGAAATTTAGTGATAAAAACATCTAAAATTAAAAAGTTCTAGGCATTTCTGGAAATATTTTCTGTCTTGATCTATATGGTAGTTACATAGGTATATGCTTATATAAAAATTGTTAAGCCATTAATTTAAGATTCGTGCACTTACTATATATTATACCTTAGTTTAAAAAGTCTTAGACAGTGAGGGATTAAATTCTAGAAAAATTCATTTATATGGAACAGATAAATAAAGGATCATTTTGCTTTTCATACTTATTAATTGTAAAAGTAGCCACCACTGATGGAGCATTTACCAAGTATCATATCTTATGCTAATTACTACATAATTAACTTATTTAATTTTCATAAATTCTTTATCTTTAATAAGAACTGAGGTTCAGAGAAGCTAATTGTAAGGTGTAGAGCAACAGAAAACTATATCTGTGATACTGACCCATCTGTCTTCTGAATCATTGTATCCCCAGTGTAGACCGATGTCTGGAATATGGTAGGAACTTAACAAATAGTTGTGAAATAAAAAATACTTTGTACAATGTCACATAACTAATATTGGAAGATTTAATAGCCCAAGTTCTTAATCTGTCCATGATACCCTTATTAAATAAAACACCTGAGTCTATATACTAGTCTAAACAATTGTAAACCAACTTTAGGAATACACAACTGAGGTATACCATACAAAAAGAGTTTAAAACGTAGCTATAAGTTTAAAGAATAATAATAAAATGAACACCCATGTGCCCACCACAGTTGAGAAATATAACATCATCAGTACCGTAGGAGCCCTGCCTGTGCCCTCTCTGACTGCATCCCCCTCCCCTAGAGGTGACCATAGCTATTTTTTTTTTTTTACTTTTTTATCAACTCTTCACCTTCCTAGATTGTTGTAACACATGTTAGTATCCTTAAACCATGTAGTACTTTGTTTGGCTTGTTTTTGAACTATAAATGGCAGATGACCTTTTCACTATTCTCATGGCACTGGTCTTTAACCTTAATGAATCATCCAGTCCATTAGTTTCTACATTCTTCTAATCCATCAGCCCCCTTATATTTCTTTTTTTTTTTTTAATTTAAATTTAGTAATTAAATTCAGCAATTTAAATTTTAGTAATTCTTTTCCCAATGTTATAATCTTTTTCATTTTTTTATTGAGTAGGGTGCATGTAAATGTTAAACAAACAACTTGAGTGGGTGGCTGATTTGTAGCCTTTGCTGATTTCCTTGGTATAAATTTTCCCATTGTGGCTGGCTGATTTCAAGGAAGAGATGAACACAACTGGTTCTTGAAAACTGGTACAAGCCACCTCCAACATATCCCTGAACTTACCATACAAAACCTCAACCCTGGATTATCCCAACTAAACATTTCTCCCTAGTTGTACTCGAATATCCTTATGCCCTATTATACCAGAGTAACCAATTGTGCTAAACCTAACCAAAAATCGTAGGACAAAGGAATCTTTGTACAGTCCATGCAGGCCAGCATCTTCAGGGACAGAACAGGGTTGTATTCATTTCCTAGTCCTTCTGTAACAAATTACCACAAACTTGGTGCTTAACCAACAGAAATGTACTCTTTTACAGATCTGGAGGTCAGAAGTCCAAAATGAGTCTTGCAAGGCTAAAATTAAGGTGTTAGCAGAGCTGCAGTCCCTCCAAAGGCTCCAGGGAACTATCAGTCCCTTGCTTTTCCAGAGTCCAGAGCTGCATTTCTTGCATTCCTCGTCTCATGGTCTCCTCCTTCATCTTCAAAGCCAGTAATGTACATCTCTCTCTGACTCTGCTTCTCTCTGCATTTTCCCCCATGGCCTTCTCTTCTGTATCATATTCTTCTATCTCTCTCTTATTAGTACATTCTGATTGCATTTAGGGCACACTGGAATACTCTGGAATAATCTCTCCACCTCAAAATCCTTAACTTCATCACATTTGCAAATTTCCTTTTGCCATTCACAGATTCCAGAGGTTATGACATGGATATCTTTGGGGCCCATTATTCAGCCTCCCACTAGAGTAGAGTCAGGTAGAGAGTAGATCTAGAAGAGCAAATGGAAGGTATCTAGCACCTTTTACCCCTTTGCCCCACAACATTCATTCTTATTCTTCCTTCAGGTGAAAAGTTTGTGTCTCTGACACAGGAAATACTTAAAGTCCCTTGAGGTACCACATTATTGGGTAGTGAGGTCAATTTGATCACACTCCCTCCTAAAACCTACACTGTTAGTCACTACCAATAATCTTCATATATGGTGGCATTAGACGGGGATGGGAGAGGAGAAACAATTAATGTAGAGCATAGTTTTTATAGTCCCTGAGGTACATGTTGATAATCAGAGACACCAAGGAATCTAGCTGCTTCTGAGATCCACTTAGCAGGGGTCCAGTTAGCATAATGTCATTAATGTAATAAGGCAGGATGACGTTCTGTGGGCTCTCAAGATGATTGAAATTGCTCTACTACATAGCTGCTACATTAGAATGGAATGGGGGACTACTCTAGGAGGCTTGGCCACCTTCCTTGGTCTCACCTTGGCATGAAACATATCTCTTGTGTAATCTTCTCTCTCCAATCTAAAGAGGGGTCTATCAGAATCAGCCCATGGTATGAGGGGGCATGAATGTAGGTAAGACAGCTCAGAGGGTCTTATCTCAGCTGTGGGGGGTAGGATAAACTGGTTCTACAAGTATGCATCTGAGTCTTCTTTCTTACACCCAGACAAGTCATTTTTTAACATAAGAGCCATAATTTGCTGCCAATGTCTATCTGGTTTCATAGTAACCCCTTGTCCCAAAGGAGTGTATGATTCTCGTTTAACTGGGTTGACTGGGATAATGGAAAGTCCCTCAGGGTATGAGGGGAAATTTATTGAGTGCAAGCAGGTGGGAGTGGCAGGGAGCACATCAATGAACTCTTTGAAATATTATCCATACCATCTCTCTCATTTGCAAATCACTTTCCAGCAGTGGCTCTCTTTTCTCTTCCCCATTCTCAGCCAAACTTGTGAAATCTCTTCACTTCTTCACCTGCCATTCATTCTTCAGCCCCCTTATGCTGACTTCCACATCTCTCCACCCAATAGCTCCCTCTCAGTTAATTAGGACCTCTATGTCTTCTAGTGGATGTGTTTCAGTCTTCATTTTACTTGCCCTCTCAGCAACGCTCTTTCACTGTTTACTTGCATTGGGCTGTTTCTGTTTGCTACTCCAGATCTTCATTCTTTCCACCCTGCCCCAGCATACTGACTTCTAAGGATTACATCCACAGGATTCCATACCTTCTGACTAACAGTTAAGTTTGGCCAGTAAAAGTCCAGGCAGGAAATCAGAAGGAGAGAGGAGAGAAAGGTCAGGGTATTTATCCCCCTGGCTTTTTCCCCACCAGGCTGCAGTTTGGTAATTGTCGGGCAGTCCACTCTTACAGCTCTTCTAGATTCAGGTAACCCTTCTCTCCCCATTCCCCTTCTGACCGAGAGGTGACAAGACTGGCCTGCTGCTGGCCCTGGGGTGCTTCAATATCCCTTGTTGGTTTTTCTAAACATTGCCCACCCCTTTGCAAATAATCTCTTTATTGAACCCTTTCATCGCCTCTTTTTTATGTGCTAAGATAGATCTATTTCCTCTTTCTTGAAACGAATTTTTCACCTGGCCTCCATGATACTTCACTGTCCTATTTTTATTCAATCTTTCTGTTCATTCCTCTGTCTCCTTGGCAGTTTTCATCTTTTCCACTGAGCCATAAATTTTGGAATTCTTAAGTCCTCGGGCCTCTTTTCTTCCTACTATATTCAGTTCCAAGGCACTTTCTTCAATATCTACATCTTCAAAAACTATCTATGGGTGAATGACTCATAAATTTGTATCTTTGGCCATGACTCTTCTTGAGATCCAGACCATATATCTAACTTTCTTACTACAGCGTCATTCATTAAATCAATACATAGTTTTCAAGAGCCTATTATGGTCCAGACTCTGTTCTAGATGTGTTCTTGGGTATTAAAAAGGGTCTCAGACTCTACTTGTCCAAACTGGATCCATGATTTCTCTCTCCTCCCCCCAACCTTCTCTTCCAGTGTTCCCTATCCCAGTGTGTAGTACCAACACCATCCATCCAATACCACAACAAGGAACCTAGGAGGCATCCTAGGCTCCCTCTTTCTCATTCGCCACAGCTAACTCACCAAGTCCTATCAAATTATCTCCTAAATATCTGAAGAATCTAATCAATTTTATCCAACTCTACCACCATCATTTCTTAATTATACAGCACTAACTGCAGTAGTCTCCTCTTTTGTTCCCCTACTCCAATAAACAGTGAACTTATTGAAGCACACATCTGATCATGCTAGAGCCAGCCCCTACTTAAAATCTTCCAATGCCTTCTGCTTTCTCTTATACACTAATGTCTGAGGCCTGCCTCCTGCGCACCTCTTCTCAAACCACACCCTCTCCAGGACCCTCTTCATTTCCTAGAATTGATGTTTCCTTCTGCAGCAGAAACTTGACCTTTGCTATTCCCTCTGTTCAGAATTCTTTCTCTATATACTGTACCTCACTCAATAGCAAACACTTTTATTTTAGCCCTCAGCTAAAATGTCACTTCCTCAAAGATGCCCTTCCTGGCTCCTCACTCCTCTTTTAAAACTACATCGCCCTGTTACGAGTCTTAAAGCACCGGGTACCTCTTCTTCATGCCACTTATCACAGTTATAATTTTATATTTATGTGTGTATTGTTTTGAACAATAGACTGTAATTATACATAAGGTGAGGGACCACGTGTGTTTTGTTCAACATCATATTCACCAATGCCTGGCACATAGCAGATGTTCAATAAATATTTTTGTAAAGAAAGGGTAAAGGAGGAGGGTAATTGAGAGTATGGGTTATTATAGTAAGAATGAGATCTAGGCTTACATCAGTCTTATTTCCCCCTTATGCAATTTTTCAAAAGCTTTGGAAGGAGTCAGGTGGTTCAATAAATATTGGTGCCACAAAACAATAACCTTGGCCCATGAGATGTTTCTAAATGATGTTCAGTTTGTTAATCCAACAGCCACTCCCCGAAGCCTCAAAAGAAAAATATGTGTCACTTAATTCCCAAAGATAGGCTACATTGACTAGAAATGTGTATTACTTACTGATTTAATCACTTTCCTTAAATTATGATTCAATTAGAGCAAGATTCAAAGAAATGGAAATACCAAGTTATGATCAGGCTCTAATCTTTGACTACCTAGTATCAACAACAACTTGGCCTAATTTATTCCTCTTTAAAACTCAAACAGGAGTTTCCAAGTAAATTCCCTAAATTCTTTGACTTCATGTTGGTGTTTGCCTGTTGTGTATTAAGAACTCTAGAACTCGATCTGACCCTGCTTCAGAAACCTTGGAAGGCAACACATGATAATCTCTCACCTCTCATCTGACTTCCTTCTGACTTAATGAGAAGAAATAAAATCTCTCGCCTAAGAATCTTAATTATTAGTGATAGCTAGCACTTACTGAGCCCTTAATCTGCACCAGGCACTGTCCTAGCACCCTACACAGATTTTTCTCTTTTAACTCTTCCAATTGCTTTTTAAGGTAGGTATGAGTCACATTTCCATTTTCCAGAAGAGGAGCAGGAGTCTCAGGAAAGTAAAATTATAATTGCCCCCCAAGCTTTTAGCTAGTATTTATTGTGACCCAAAGTCAATCCCAGAAACCCTGGCTCTAGGGCCATTGACTCTGAGTTCTTGCATCCTTTGTGATGGAAGCTGAAAGAACATTCCTTTCAGTGCATCTGCATGCATGCTCTACAGCATGAAACCCCATGGGATTTTTCTAGTTGGAAAGATATAGTTTCCCATTCTCTTTTGCTTTAACTAAACGTGTTTTGAGGCTTTCCTGAACCTTATAAAAATGTCTTACTAAAATTCAGCCAATCAAGAGATGAATAAAAATGAAGAACTAAAAAAAAAAAATAGAGAAGTTATGTTAAACTGGTATTGGACATTGAATCCATTGAACATAAACTTAGACTAGACAATTGTAGGAACTTTGGTTATACACCTTGATTAAATGAAAATATGGAAGGATAGATTTGGAAGGTGGAGGAAGTGACAGGAGGAAAAATAAGAAGACTAATTTCCTAAGCTTTTAGACCAATGAATCAATCAATGCTGTTTAAATTTTAAGCATCTAGTTTATTTTAAAAGATTTATCACTCCAGCCTCTAAAAGTGCTTCGTAATCTTTGCTCTCAATCTTAGTGCTATACTTTAGGAAATCTCTTAGTGTGAGGAAGCATTTATCTAAAGTTCAGGCACTTCTCCAGTTCCTTTTTCTTTTTGAATTCTTTTTAAATTAAGTTTATTAGGGTGACATTGGTTAATAAAATTATATAGAATTCAAATGTAGAATTCTATGATATATCATCTGTATATTGTACAATGTGTTATTTCTTCAGTTGCATTTTGATTTCTCTTTCTTGTAATTTAATTTAAATATTTCTCATGCTCATTCTCTCTCTCCCACTCACAGAAATGTGTAAAATAAAGTTTATCTGTATTAACAATGGCTATTTCGGGGTGGTGGAGTTTGGGGACATTTTCCCACATCATCACAATTCTGTTGCCACAGCTAACACGATGAGCAATGATACCTTAACATCATGTAATGCCGAGTCCCCAGCTGTCTCCAAAATGGTTTATTCAAACCAGATTCCAATCAAGAACTACCATTGCATTTCACTGTTATGTCTAAGCCTCCCTAAATGTAGAACAACCTCTTCCCTTTGTTTTCCTTAACAATAATTTACTGAGACTAGGCCAGCTGTCCTCTAGAAATCTCACCTTATGGGCTTTTGGTCCCTTGTGATATCATTTCACTTGTCACCCTAGTCCCTGTATTTCTTGTAAATTGAAAGTTAGAACAAAAGGCTTGATGAGATTCAATCTAAATAGTTTGGCAAGAGTGTGTCATAGCTGTTGCTATACTTTATCTTCCTCATTATGGAAAGCGCATGTGTACTGCGTGGTTGTTGCACTGTTACCGACGCTGAGACAGAGCAGCAAGCTCTCCTTTGTGAAGTTACACTTTCCCCCTTGTAACCTAGGGGGTGACATTTTACCATCAGACAGCTATCCCCTATGGTTTTAGCATCCATCAGTGATTCACACTCGAATCAATTATTTTATTAGGGGTTGCAAAATACTGAGTTTTCTAATTCTGTAAAGTCCATATATTATTAGCTGGGCTTTCACTGTAAAGAAAAATGTTCTCTCATCATCTGGGGCTGGTTGGTTACCCTGGAATACAGCTCCCACTGGAAAGGCAGGATAATGCCTAATTCTTTCCTGTTAATCACAAATTTTACAAGTAAGGGGTTGCTGTAATAGCCTCCTCTGATGGTGACAAATCACTTTTTTGGGGAGCTTTTTCTCTTTGAGTATCATTCTAGAATTATGGATTTTTTGATGTATTATTTGATGCTTAAATTGCCCTAAGTTTGACCAGCAGGAAACCCTTCAAGCTGATGCCTGTATCCTTTTGACAGAACCCTCTTTTTCTTTGAAAGCTTCCTTTCTTTCTCATTCAAGAGACTTGGTTTTTAGGGAGTAAATCCCACTCATTTCCCCTAGGTATTGAGAGGAGAAATGTACTCAAACAGGTGTAGCTGATGCATGCCTTTTACATACTTAGCCCAAAGCTGGGTACTGCGAAAGAACCAAAAGAAAAATGTGTTCTTGTTCGCTGGTAAGAAGCTCACACTCTTGCTGCAGAGATGACTGGCACCAAGCACAGCTAGGGGAAGTGGAGGAGCACATTTGTTTTGGGGTGAGTATTAATCAAACACATGGGTCCAGGCCTATGCAGGAGGGAGGGGAGCTCTGCCACTGGCCTCAGGGGCCTGGCCCAGGACTGGGAGGTGTGGGCTGCCTCCTGCCTCAGTGAGGCCCAGGCCCGAGTCCACAGTTTACCTGATTCTGAGAATCTCCACTTCAAACTGAAATGGCAGCACAGACAGATCCTGGAGGTTATTTGAGAGCTTGGCTTTGGAGGGCAGCCCAAGATTTCCAGAAAGGGGAACCTGGAGTGAGAGGTAGGGTGAGCTGTTGTGCCATTTTACCCCAAATCTCACAGACTGGCAGAGGGCGTGTTCTCACTGGGCCCCTGATTGGCTCTGGTAATGGTTTGTACCATGTCTGTCTCCCCCTCTTCGCACTACATAGCCCACTCCAAGTGAGCAGCAGCCTGCCTTGTTCACTCTCCTGCGCTCAGAGCCTGCCACCATGCCCTGACATCAGTAACTACTTAATGCAAGTAAAAACTAAAAGCCATCGAGTTTAAAATTTGAAGGAGTCAAGAGAAGAGGCAGAGGTTATTTCCAGAGATTACATGACACTGCAGTAGGATTGGGTATGAAAAGAGAAGGTATAACACAAAATAATTAGATAATGACTATAAAGAACTCAGCTTTTTGCCCAGCAGGTAGTAAGACCGGGTGGATGTTTTTGAAGGTAGCATAGCATCTGTGTTTGTCACGGATTGGACTGTGTAATATCAAACAAGTTACTTCACCTCCCTGAGACTCAGTCTCCTCATCTGTAAAGTGGGGACCCATAAAAGAACTAACTTCATAGAATTGTTGTGAGGGTTAAATGAGATAATGCATATAGAGTGCTCAGTCTAGAGCCTGGCACAAAGTCACTGCTCCACCTGCGTTAGTTGCTAGTATTTTTACCGGTAGGAGGTGATGATGTTGCATGTGGTCCACTGTGTAAGATGCTGCAGAGAATTTGAGAAAGTCAAGAATGAGAAAGAGTTTCTGGAGTGGGAGTAGGTATCATGGGTAAGTCAGAGGAGAGCAGCTCATTACGGTGATGGAAGCTAAAGAGATACGTTTGGGCGTGAGAGTGAAAGAAGGATGGAAATGGGGCAATTAGGACACTCATCTGATATGTTCAGCTGGAAATAAAAAATAGAGATTTCAACTAGTAGGTAGAGTGGAGAGCAAAAATAGGAGGATTTTGTATTGTTTTAAATAGAGGGATGACCTTTATTTGGAGGAAGAAAGGAAGAATCCAGAACAGAAGGGGAAAAAAATCCTGGAAAGAGGGGCAGCAATGTGGATTCATTTAGTGTCTGACACAGACCCACCCGTGCTTCCTACTATGTATCACTGAGCTAAAAAAAGAGGGAAAATAGACTTTTCTACCCAAACACCCTAATAATTCTTCTACTAAAACCCAGCAAGGCAATTTGTGAGGACTTGAGTCCTGTCTGTGTACTATTGGCCATATGACCTTACTCTGGTTACTCAGCCTCTGAAACTGCTTCCCTCCTGGACAGGGGAGATACCCAGCAAGGAAGCCTTAAAAATTAGAGATAATGCATACAAGACACCTGCAACTTAAGAGGTGATCAGTACATGATAGCTACAACATTATTAGTAGCTCATATGTACGCTACAGCCCCCAATACTAATATATTTGTTACAACATGTATTTGAAAAATAATTTCACGGTGTCTTATAAAAGACAACTTTTATGTCAACACAATGTATTCCATACTGGAAGACAGCACCATCGCCAAATAACTTTTGTGCTCAATTGTCCTGCCAAAATGCGGGTACATTGAACCCATGGTGATTTTTCAATAAAGTAGAAACAGGTTCAGGGGGAGCAAGAATAATCCTCCTCTTCCTCTTCCTTTTCTGTCTTCTTCTTCATCATCATAATGGAATGTTATCAGAACTAGGGTTCTATTTAATTAATGTTTCTGATTAATTGAGGTGTCTCAGCTCACCCTTGTCATTTCCACATTTGTCAAACATCATTCTGTAACATGTGAACTCACTCTATTGTTTAGTAAGTGTCATCGTGGCACATAGTTTGATCTTTCTTTGATGAGTCAGGAGCCCATAGTGCCACAGGGTAGTCATCACAACACATAAAAACAAGTACAATTCTGTAGGGAAAATGAAGAAGGTTGAAAGAATTAGAGTGAATTAGTATTGACCCCAGGATATAAACTTTTTATAGAGACTCATTTTCACATATTTCTTCTAAAAGTAATTCTATCTTGCAAATGTATTTTGTTGGGTTCTGGTTAATCTAATTAAACCAAGAGTAAAGAAGACTCCCTAAGTAGTGTTTTTTTTTCTTAGGTGCCATGATAATTCCCTGGAAGTCCCTTCTGTTTTCTGCCAGGCTCTGGGTTCAGGGGCATCCCATTTGGTGCTATTAGCTACTTGCTTCCCGAAACTTATCACCTTGTCCTATCCTCCTCATTACTGAATATACATCATTGCAGTGAAGCCAAATTAAAATATCAGCACAGCATTTCTGTTTAGATACTTAATTATGCAACAATTGTATTTTTTCTTATGAGATGTTTTGCCATTTTTTACAAGCTTGTAGTGAGAAGAGCTTATTTGCATTTCAAAATAGAATTTTACTGGTGGAGAATCCACACTAAGAAGACAGAATCAGAGATTATTTTCTGATACTGACAGCTCCGTAACAATACATCTTAGTTGAACAAACAGCTTTCTTAGGAGTAATTTAGATGCACACAGGTTTCTTTCTCCCAAGGGATAACAGGCATTCTAGTCTTCAGCTGAACCATACAAGAAGGAGGTTTATCAAACAGAATGTTTACATGCTTTCAAAAAAGAAAATAGTTTTATCACAAGAAAATTATTTTTTATTACTAACGTATCTGCTAAATGACGTAATTTCTGTGCTGATTCCGTTCCCCCAAATACCTTTGGGTTTTTTTTTTTTTAGTTTTTTTTTTTTTTTAAGTATCACTAAAACCCTGTCTGTTCTATACCAAATTCTAATGCATATATCAACTGGAAACATCTAATTCCACAAAGTTCAAAAGGATGTTGGTGTGTCTCTGTAGTAGAAATATTTCTCATATTTAAAAAGTTAAATCACAGAGCCTATTCTGTCTGGAGACCACATGTCCAGTAGAATCATTTTTTTCCCCGAGGGTAAATCAAGTCACACAGCATGCCAGTTCACCCATGGCACAGTGTTGCCACATTAATGTCTTATTAAAAGAAAAAAAAGGCCGATATATACATCTTTTAAATGTAGTTTTCCAGCAACTCTTACACAGTAAGTTCCCAGAGTTTATTCTAGATCTTAACATGACCAGTAGGCACTACAAAGTGTCTACCCCAAACCCTCTTGACATCTTCAGCCATCTGGGAGCCCCATCAGCATAGAAGCGAAAGAGCGCTAAGAAGACAGTCTCACCCTGGTGGGGTGGCTCAGTGGTTGGAGTGTCATCCTATATACCAAAAGGTTGCAGGTTCGATTTCCAGTCAGGACACATACATAGGTTGCCGGTTAGATCCCCAGTCAGGGTGCGTATAGGAGGCAACTGATAGATGTTTCTCTCTCACATCGAAGTTTCTCTCTCTCTCTATCCCTTCCTCTCTCTAAAATTAACAAACATATCCTTGGGTGAGGATTAAAAAGAAGAAGAAGAAGAGAAATAAGACAGTCTCATTTGTACCTGTAGTTAGGAAAATGCAACTTTACTTTGGGATGAGCTCACAGCATTCCAAGTGCCCACAAGATGGCACTATTGCCCTGGAACGCTAAGGCAACCATGTAGTGCATTGGGCAGGACTGCAGAGCCTGAACTCAGGGAATATTTTGGATACTGGTGAAAAGTAAAAGGACACAGAGCACAGGAGTGAAGAGGGTTGTATGGGAAACGGGGAAAGCTTAGGAAATAGAAATCTGGGTCAGCTCAAATTTAAAGATTGTGTTTGTAGAAATACAATAATTTTATACATCTAGGTTCTGGTCACTTCTTGAGAAAGAGGCAGGTGAAATTTATGAGCCCTTTAGATTTTGAGTTAACTTTTCTTATGGCGTATCTTCTTATTATTTGCCAAGAAAGCAAACTGGAATCAGGGATTTTTTTTTTCTTTATTGATTATAGAGAGAGAGCAAGTGAGAGGAAGAGAGAGATAGAAACATCGATGATGAGAAAACATCGATTGGCCCCCTCCTGCATGTCCCCCACTGGGGATGGGGCCCACAACCTGGGCATGTGTCCTGATCGAGAATCGAACCAGCGACCTCTTGGTGCATGGGTCGACGCTCAACCACTGAGCCACACCGGCCGGACTGGAATTAGGGATTTCTTTTAGGAAGAAGTTTCAGGGCAAACCCACATATAGGCCGGCGCATCCTCTCTGACCCAAAAGATATAATCATTGGAAGACAATTTTTTCCAAGAAAAGCATAAATTAGAAATATGTATTCATATTTATCAAGATGGATTTGTTTTCTTTTTTAAGTTTTAAAATATTTGATGCAGTATTATTCGTGTCAGTTATCTATACTATTGCTACTTTGGATAATTACAATAGTATCTCTGGAGTGGTGGCTTCTTTTTCATTTTTCAGTCTGAATAGATCCCTGTCTGGCTGTAGGGATCTGGATTCGATGCTTCAACACTTGGGAGGCTCAACGGCGTGTATGCAGGTATGTGCACGTGCTTCTGTGTTTTACCGGAAATTTATTTTTTAAAGGCCAAGGTTGTCCTTGGTGCCTGTGGCTCCTCTTTCCTCACCTCCTCCAGCCTTACTACCCCTGGGTACCTCCAGAGCATAAGGATTTGTCAACAGGAAGATAGTTTTCAGCAACCTTAAATTAGACCATACTGATTCTATTTTTCATAGGAAGAGCCTTGCTTTTATCTTAGGAAGGGAGAATTCTGGGCTCTTTTGATTAAGTAGGATGGATTACCAGGGAACACCAGCAACTCTCTCCTTCTGATGTGCGCTTTGATTCAGGTAGAAACAAAGGAGAGTTAGTTCAAGTAACATGGCAGTGGAGGCCCTGGAGTCTAGGGCTGGAACTTGGAGAAAATAAAAATTAAAAATGAGGAAAGCACTTTTTAAATAAATGTATTATATAAAGTTAGATAAGCAAAATTTAAAACAACAGCACTCATGACTGGAAATATACATTGGAATGTCCTTTTCAAAACACAAAATTCAAAAGACCTTAAAATGTTTCTAGACTTTAACCTAGAAAACTAATGAGAATTATTCTTTAAAAATCATTAACAGAAAAAAAAGAGCAATAAGCAAAATATTCTTTGTAGTGTTATCTGTAAATCTGAAAAGCTAGAAAAATTAAATGTCAAATACTCTATATGATTATGATTGGACAGATGAGTTACACCTAGCTACTAGATGAAATATTAAGCAGCACTAAAAATAAATATAAACATTTAATAATGTTTTTAAAACGTGAATTTTAGGAGATATCGTGAGCAGCAAAGGTCTTCAATAAGACAAGGAGCACAGACCCAGTGCTGCCAGGCCAGGCCAAACAGTACCCAGTACCTAGTAGGTTCAGGGGCAGCAAATAGGTTCAGGGTATGTCTGTGTCTAGAGCAAGTCCTGTAATCCTTGTCTTTGTTGCGGAAGTTAAGGTTGGTCCATGACAGTGGACTCGGCTTCCAAGCAATTGGCCACATGGTCTCCCGGACTCGCGGGGTCTCTGAGAACTCTCTTATATTGCTGAACACAATCTGCAAAATGGAAACAAATCCATCACAACTGCTCCCCCATCCCCCACCCCCACCTGGCACTGATCTGCTTAGTGGAACTGCAGATACTATAAACAAACAAACTTCAACTCTTCCCTCATTACAAAGCAGCATCCACTTTGCAGCCTATCGACCTTGGAGATTATTCAGGAGAAAATTTGATTTCCCCATGACTGACTGTCCTCCTCCCACCATCTAACAGATTTCTTCCCGCCTCCTCCTGCTGTTTACGCAGACCACCACTGAAGCTTCAGATTAGTTGAAATCCTACACAATTAGGGAGGCAAATTGCTCAAAATAGAAATCACATCACGTATTCCAAAAGCAAATATTAATGATTTATGGATAGGGTTATAAGTTCTCTGGGAAGGCTTTTTTTTTGTCAGTTCTTCTCTTCAGGAGTTCAAGTAATTGATAGTTAATTGTATATTGATTTTTTTGCAGATACAGTATAATATAAGCTGATAAAGTTCCAGGTTCCTAACCACATAACCATCAGCGTCAAGGCAGGACAGGAAGAACTTCCCCTGACTCAGCAAGCTCTTTTCAACATTCGTTTTTCACCTGAGACCCCAAATGGTGCCTAAGACTTTCTTTCCCGGGATCCTGCTGTCGTCACGCCCCCTCCACTGGGTGAAGAGTTAGTATGAAGAACATTCCAGTCAGTTGTGGTTGTCTACCACTGTCAGTGAGAGAATCCTTAATTGTTTTGTGAATTATTTTCTGCATCAATTAGAATAAATACTATAAATTATATTAAAAAGATTAATTGTATCTTTGTAACCAGTTTGGATGAAAAAGGTGTTGCTGGTGAGTTATTAACATAATTTTAAATGCCATCTAACTTTTATGTAGAGATTTTCCTTTTCTTTCCACTCTCAGCATAAGGGATACATTTTGAATTGTCCTTTAGATGCTGGTCATGTTTGATCCTTGTCAAGTTTCTGAGGTTTGAGAAGAAAAGTGAGAGGTGCTGGTTGCAAATTGAGTGCTGTTTCAACGAAAAGTGGCATGAAGGCCCCCTGCTACTTACCTGTCCTGGTTTGCTCATGGGGGAGTTGTCTAGGTGGTGTGTTGGAGGGGACAGGGGTCAGAAGACAGAAGGATATTGGGCTGAGCTTGAAGGGCCACTTTCCAGAGACTTATCAGTGTCCTGTTGCTCCAGGCCTCAAAAAGCAGTCAAGTTCCCAGTAACAAGGCCAGCATCTAGAAAGGGAGGGAATTAAAAACAAAAATAAAAACAGACATCACTTTCCTAAATGGATTTCTTTTCCTTTTATTGCAATGGTTTTATACACAAATGGGCTACATCATGCCTCTGCAGCCAAAATAATTTCCATCTTATATTGTGCCTCTGGTGAATGAGTTGGAACTCAAGCCTTCAGAGTTTAAAGAGCTGTTACAGCTCTGTGTGGAAGCCAGGACTCAGGGGCTGCATGCATCAGTAAATCACCATTGTGTTCTGGTCTGGTCCAAGGCCAAGAATGTAACCATCCTCCAGAAGGCAACAGAAAATTCCAAAAGTCTGACTTCTTATTAGTAAATTCAGGACATAAACGTCATGGGCATTAAAAAAATAGAAGTTGATTCAAGAGAGTAAAGGGGAAAAAAAGCAGCATCACTTGAAATCGGATGCATGATGTGAATTCCTGTGTCAGCCAGATGATTAGCTCATGGCCTGTGCATAACCTCCGCTCACAAACACTAGAGATTTACTCCAGGCCTCTCTGCCATCTCTCCCATATTGATAAATAAGTAGAATTGTGTTTTACCATCTTGTTCAAAGAAGCAGACGCATGGAGGGCTCTACTCTGCATTCTCATCAAATTTTTTTTTTCCTTTTTGGAAATTGCTTTTGGTAGGACGAGATAGTGGGAGACATGGCTGGTCTACCTTGTTTAAATTAGGACTTTTAAAACATTAAACCAATATGGAGATCACTAAGAACAATATATCAAACTCGTGCATTCAGCACTCAATTTAATAAAGTTAACATATTTTTGTATTTTTTTAAAAGAAATAAAATATTTAAAATAACTTTAAGGTCCTCCATTTCCCTCTCCATGGCCCATTCTCTTTCTGCCTCTCTAAATAAAATCACTGTCATGAACCTGGTGTGTGCCTGGCTGATGTTTCCACACTCTACCATTTTTCTAATAAAAAATGCATCCGTAAATAATGATTTTGTGGGTGTTTAATAAAGTTATATAGATGCATGCTCTCATACCTCATGTAATGCTCTCCAGATTTAACGTTTTCTTAATGTTGTTTTTGATCTCCACCCATGTATCTGTGGATTTGGTTAATTAACATGTTTATTCCATATTATGGACTGTGCCATAACCTATCTGTTTTCTTATTCCTAGACATTGAAGCATTTCCATTTTTAAAATCTTTGCAACTGTGTTAAAATGGACAGTCTTGTATTGTTACCATGTAAAAGTGCACTGGTTGCATAATCTGTGTGCCCAGTGCAAAGTGAACTGCAGACCTGCCCCTCCCCCACCCACACTCAAAACATAGGGGGAAAGTGCTGTTAAAGATGCTGAAATATAAAGCTTTTTCTTTCTTGCACGGTCTCTCTATCTCTCTGTCTCTCCTTCTCTCTTGACTTGTCATGGTGTTTTTTATTTGCCATCCTAATGCTGTGCTAAGAAAAATTAAAAATTTAAATTATTACCATGAATTTCACACCTTTCATTGTTACATTGTGCAATGCCCGTTTTAAATGCAAATATAAACATTTTTAACTCATATGGGAAATCACTGAAATTATACAACTTGCATTTTGTAGCTCTTATATGCATATGCATTTCATCTTACCAGAAAAGTGGGAACACCTCACAAAACGAACTCATCTGTTCTTATTTCCCTTCCTGACTCATGCACCTTGTGCCCACACCCTTTGCCTTCAACTTACTGATGAGCAAGGGAGGACTGAAAGGAAAAGGAACTGAGTTGCTCTATCTTTCCCCTTTCTCCTGTGTCATCATTTTCAGCCTGTGGTTGGTTGACCTGGGGAAGAACCTTGAGGAAGAAAGGATATGGTATGCTGCCTTGGTTGCTCCCCTCTTTCTGCATTTGAAGCAGGTTCTGGTTCAGACGGAAAGTGTGGCCTCTCAGGGCTGTCGGCTTCCCACTTACTTAGTCCCAGGTGTCTCGTGCTTACCTTGTTCTCACCGCTGAACTCCCATGCATCGCTGGTCCACGGGAATTCTATGCTCCGGGGGTGTCTTGAATGTTATAAGTGAATCAGGCAGCAAGGAACAGGGTTATGCATATTGCACTCATTTCCTCTGCTCATGACATGCTCCATTGTCCCATTGAATTTACTTAAAAGCACAATTTCAAAAATAAACTATGAACAATTTCAAGATGGTGAAAGTATTAAACCAAGCACAGGACCCTTCTGAGAACAGGCCCTGTGAGACCACACTAGCCTATGAGTTTCTCTGGGACATCTATGTATGTCTGCAAGTGGGCTTCTGAGTAGTTATGCACATTGTCGATTTTAACCTGACACTACCGAAAAGGATCTCATAGTGGCTGCACAAATTCACACTAATACCAGTGTGTGTGAAAGTTTCCATTGGCCCATATTCTCACTCATACTTATTAATTAATGTTAACTAATTTTGCCAGTTATATTCTTTTTGTTGTGATTTCCCTGTGAAGTTGAACATCTTTATTCTTCTGTGAACTTCTTGTTCTAGAATCTTTGCTTATTTATTTACTAGGCTGTGTCTGTCTTGGCATATTGATTTGTAGGAGGGTTTTTTGTTGTTGTTTGGTCTTTTAAAACATTCTCAGTACTAATCTTGACAGTTGTACATCTTGTCAATATCTTCTCTCAGGCTGCTTCTCATCTTTTAACTTTGTAAGTGAGGCTTTTTGTTCTGTAAAAGCACTAAATTTTTTTGGTAGCCACATTTATCAATCATTCCCATTATAATTTCTATTTTTTGTATCTTCCCTGCCCTAGGATCACACAGATATTCTCCTACATTTTTAACAATTATTTTAAAGATTCTTTAAAATGTTTCTGTGTTTTAATCTTTAGATACTTAAGTCATCTGGAGTTTGTTTTTAATGTACAAACTCTAGTAAAGGTGAAGTAGAAATTTAACTTTATATTTATTTTATTTTATTTTTTAATGCTCATCCAAGGAGATTATATATATATATATATATATATATATGTATAATATATATATAATATATTTTTATAATATATATTATAAAATATATATAATATATATTATAAAATATATATAATATATATTTATAATATATAATATATATTTATATATTTAATTTTTTATTAAATATATAAAAAAATTATATATTTAAATATAATTTTAAATATATTTAAAATTGATTTTAGGGAGAGAGAGAGAGAGAGAGACATTGATATGAGAGTGAACTATTGAATGCTTGCCTCCTGTACCTGCAGGGACTGGGGATTGAATCTGCACCTGGGTATGTGCTCTGACCAGGAATCGAACCTGCAAGTATGGGATGACACTCCAACCAACTGAGCCACACTGGCCAGGGCTTTATATTTATTTTAACATGAAAAGTCAGTTGCCCCCATACCATTTATTAAGTAATCCATCACTTGCCCCCCTGATTTCTGTTGGGTTGATTCTCAGATCCCTGCATTATATTCCATTGGTTTATTTCTATTTCCCACTTACTAGCAGATCTTTAAGTTAGTATTGATATCTGGTTGAGTGAGAATCCAGCCCTTTTAAACAACACATGTTTTCTTCATTGAAAAACACAAAAACAATAAAACAAATCAAACAAATTTTCTTACTTTTCAGGATGCATTAAGAAATTCTCCAACCGCCCTGGCCAGTTTGGCTCAGCAGTTAGAGCATCGGCCCGCAGACCAAAGAGTCGCGGGTTTGATTCTGGTCAAGGTTCAGTTTTGGTTTGGTCCTCGGCCCTGGTTGGGGTCATAAGGGAGGCAACCAATTGATGTGCCTCTCTCACATCGATGTTTCTCTCTCTCTCTCTCCTTCCCACTCTATCTGAAGATAAATGGGAAAATATCCTCGGGTGAGAATTTAAAACAACAACAACAACAACAAAAAAAAAAATAGAAATTCTCCAACCTACATACCACGAAAACATGCCTTTAAATTGAAATCAGGTAGACTTGAGTTGTTATCCCAGGCTTGTCATTTTCTGGCTGTTTGAACCTGGGGCATTGTTCTTAACCTCTGGGGCTAGATTCTCTAATCTGTAAAATGGGGATAATAAAATCGATGACCTAAAGCTATTGAGAGGATTAAGTGAGTTAAGTGCCTGGCACAACCTAAACACTCAGGAAATATCACTTTTCTTCCCCTTTTCTGTTCTTGAAAAGAGCCGTGTGTTTCTTGGTTATTCTCTTCACTTGGGGACTCCACAGAGGATGATTGGAGGTTGCTTAAAGGCAAAACAAAATCCACCCCAGGCTGATGTTCTGATTCAGTCACTTTTCTAAAACCCAAATAATTGCCTGTGTTTGGGAACAGTAGGAGCAACAAGGATGTTCTCAAGTGGTTCCACTGCTGGCTGCTACTTTTCTTATTAATTAAATGACACAAATAGGTTATAATAAAGCCAGAGCCAATCAGCCCCCCCCTCCAAATTACACAAACTTAGCTCTCCTGACGTGTGATGAAAAGATCAAAAGAGTGAGAAATCAATAGGATTAAGAGTTTGAAATTCTAACGTCTTACCCATCATGAGTCTGGGACATCCAACTCTCTAGCATTACTCCGACCAATATCATTTCCTCAGATGGAGAGGAATTCTTTCAACTAATACACCTTGAAACCTGGGATGGAGTTGAGAACATGCTTGGAATTTCATCATATCCATGTAGAAACCTAAATTGAAGTGGCTGTTCTGGAAGATCAAAGGGGGAAAAAGTGCATCAAGAATAAAGACATGACTAACCCCACTGGGGCAAAAGGAGGAAAGTAATGGGGCCAATGAAGCAGATGGGCAGGCCCTGTCCATGAGCTGCCACCACGCAGGGCATGCTCCTGGAGAGACACAAACCAGCGGATGAGTCGCGGAGCAGGCGGGTGTGTGCAGGTGAGGCTCACGGATGGAGAGGCCCCTGGCAGCATGCTGACAGCAGAGACCCTGAAGAAAGGACTGTGGCTGCAGTTGTAGAGGGCAGTGGCCAGGTCTCTCCTGGAAACACCATGTGCTTCAGAACCTCCCACAAGAACAAGTGTCAGTAGAGAGACATACAGTGGAGAGGGGTTTTGGAAGCAGGCCTGTGTTCAAATCCTGCCTCTAGGACTTGCTGGCTGGATGACCTTAGGCAAGCTACTCAGCCTTTCTGAGCCTTGGGTTTTTCATCTACTGAATGGGGGAGAGAATTTCAAACTTAAAGTGTTGTTTTAGAATCAACTGAAATAAGATATAATATAGAGAGTTCTCAATGCAAGAGGGGTTCAATTAACACACCTACTAGTATTTTCCACATTGAGAAAATGTGATTATCTTTGATGAACCTGGGGTGATGAACAGCTCTGAGTTTTGCTCCTTCCCTGCAAGTGCTTCAAGCCTCCGATTTCCTGGGCCCCCCACACCCACAGTAAGTTCTTCATCCACCTCGGCAAACATCCCTTCCCTGCCCTGCCTCTCAGCAGAACTACCTCATTCTTGGCTCATCTCTACTAATGAATGTGTGTGTGGTGTTATATGTATGTGCAATGTCTGAACTTACAGAATATCTCCCCAAAGTTTGTAGATGGGATGTTTGTAACTCAGAATACATGGTCCCTTGGTTACAATATTCCCAACCAATGTCTCCCTTGGACATTCTGATTTCGTAGGTTGAGGAAGGGTCCAGGAATCTGCATTTAACAAGTAGCTCTAGATTCTTGCTATCAGTGTGGTTCGACAACTCTGGTATCACCTGGGAGCTTGTTAGAAATGCAGAATCTCAGGCTTCACCTCAGACCTACTGAATCAGAGGCTGCAGTTCAAAAAGATACTCAGGCAGAGTTGCCAGATAAAATACAAGAGGCCCAGTTACTTCTTTTTTTTTTTTAAATCCTCACCCGAGGATATTTTTTCATTGATTTTTTTAGATAGAGTGGAAGGGAGGGAGGGTGGGGAAGAGAGAGAGAGGGAGAAAGAGAAACATCAATGTGAGAGAGACATATTGATTGGTTGCCTCCTGCACAACCCAGCCAGGGCCAGGATTGAACCTGCAACCCAGGTACATGCCCTTGACCAGGAATCAAACCCAAGACCCTTCAGTCCACAGGCCAACACTCTAACTCCTGAGCAAAACTAGTCAGGGCAAATTTTAGTTTCAGATAAACAATAAAAGGTTTTTTAGTATAAGTATGTCCCATAAATATACTTGTATCTTTATTTGCTAAATCTGGTAACCCTATCTTCAGGTGAATTTTATGTCCATTAAAGTTTGAGAAGCACTGATCTAGATCAGAAGGTCTCAAACTTTCACATGCTTCAGAGTCACCTAGAAGCCTTGTGAAAACCCAGATCACTGGATACCACTCCTGCATTTCTGATTCAGTTAAGTCTTGGCAGGGGACTGAGAATTTGCATTTCTAACAAGCACTGATCAAAGGTCACAGATCTTTGTGATGATGACTAGAGTCTCAGGTCAGCCCTCAGAATCTCTGCAGTTCTTAGAGCTTGGACAAGATAAGGGCTAAAGTTCCATCAACACTCATATCTATGAATAAAGAGAGAGAGAATAACAGTCTGATTCCAAGCCAACAGCCTATAAAACCTGACCATCATTTATAATAAGGTCTGTAGGGATAAGTGTGATGACCATGTGGAGTACCAGCAGCTCATCTTCTTCCGACTTCCTGTGTTTCTTTCCTGATTCCAATCTCCTGGAGGTGGTTCCCAGAGTACAGAGGGGAAGGATGGGAGGGCTGGGACTACATGGTTTGAAAGCAGGGCAATCCTTTTGAGGGGATGGGTAAGAGAGGGTCAGAATTGGGGTGTGGAGAGACCAAGTGGGCAGAGTGGAAGTTAGGGTGGCCAGTAGTGGGGAGTGAAGAGGAGGAGAGGTGGGGGCAGGGTTGGCTCTTCAGTAGGATGAGGTGGCCCCAGCTAAAGTGGCCACTGGAGCTCAGAAGAAGGACACCAGTGCCTGGAGTCTGAGACCCAGATTAAAGCCCCAGCTCTAGCAGGGATCAGCCCTGTGGCTATGTGCATGTGCTTCCACCTCTTTGGGCTTTAATTTCCTTCCTTTAAGGATGATGGTGAGGAAGATAGGAGACAATTCATAGAGATGTAATCCCTGATACTTTGAGCAGCACTCAGTGAATGAGAGCAGTTGCTGTTGTAGTTGCAAGAGGGTTTAATGCTGCCTTAGAGTAACATTCTGCTTTAGAGAATCTCTTTACCTTTATTTAATTTCATAAGGTAATAGGTTTAGGGGAAATGACATCCATACTTTTAAAAAGAAAAAGTATGATGTCACTTTGCAGATATGGACAGAACAGGCCCTCAACTGATATTCTCATTCATCATAAAATATATGAAAAAAAAGGATTTTCAAAAGTGACAGAAAATAAATAATACATTCAAAATTATAGTTAACACTTATTAAGTTTGTGGCATAGTACTGAGCACTTGCAACCATAATGTCCTCAAAACAACCCTGTGGTGATGGTACTGCGTGTGTGTCCATTTTGCAGATGGGGAAAGTGGGACACAGAGTCCGCACAGCTAGCATGTAGCAGAGCTCTGATCCAGATCTCAAAGATCTGATTCTAACACCAAGTGATTAACCAAGATGATAATCTGATGCCGGGAAAAGACCCAAAAGACAAAACAAATGCAAAGCAGAAGAGTCCTAATGAATGAGCTATGGCTGCAGAGGTAAGACTGGTGACGGGCACAGGGACTCTGGAGAAAGTGTGTGTTGACTTGAGAAAGAGAGGCAGAGGATGAATTTGTATGTGGTGGATAGAGACCCAAACTAGAGGGAAAATGCTTGACTTTCAGGTCCTCTTCCTATTGGCTCTGTGACTGTAGGCAGTCTTTTAACTTCTCCAAGTTCCAGTTTCTTCAGTAAAATAGAGATAATGCCTACAGACAAGGTGTTGTGAGGACTGATTAGAGAGTGAGTTAACTGTACAAACCAGGGTAAGCGAGGAGGTTTGTTAAGAAAAAATACATTCATTACAGCAGGAAGTTTAAAGCTACAAAGTAATTCCAAGTAAGAAATGTGGCGACAGGAAAAAGAGTAATATGTAAGATGTCAGACCGAAGAAAACCAGTACCAGCCTGCAACAAAACACTTGATTTGTTGGGTGCTTTTTGCTTCCATGGGCCTAAACTGCTTCACTGTTTTTGTTTGTTTGTTTGTTCACTTTTACTTTGGAATCTGTGCTGAGAATAAAAATACAAGAAGAAAAGGCCAGCCCGGCCGGTGTGGCTCAGTGGTTGAGCGTTGACCCATGCACCAACAGGTCGCCGGTTCGCTTCCTTGTCAGGGCACATGCCCAGGTTGTGGGCCAAATCCCCAGTAGGGGGAATGCAGGAGGCAGCCCGTCAATGTTTCTCTGTCATTGATGTTTCTATCTCTCTCTCTCTAAAATCAATAAAGATTAAAAAAAAAGAAAAAGAGTAAAAGGCTACATGATTTTGGAAATAACCACAGACTTTGCAAGACCACAGAGTAAGAATTCAGTCCTCTAGGACTACAAGGTGCTCCAAGTAAAACAGATCCAGGGAAGGCAGGCAGTTGGGCGGTGTGCAGCGCTGGGACCCCAGCTGACTCAGGAGACTGCATTCCCCGACTCCCAGCATTTTTACAAGGCAGGGAGACACTGGTAACTGCCCAAGGCTGGACTGCTTATAGTTAGTGGTCTTTCCCTTCCATTTCTGCATGTCCTGACCAGCTGATCGTCTTAGAGGAAGGGCAGAAACAGGCTCTCAAAGCCCATTCAGATCCTTTCTTCCCATAGAGTCAGCCCCTCATCTTAAACCCTGCCCCCCAACTTCTATGAAAATGCATTAGGTTTGTACAATATAATAAACAGAATGAACACATTCTGAATAAGAGATAAAGGACTACCAAGAGAGAATTTAAACTTTATGAGAGAACCTGGTGAATCTTCATACCTTCTTCCCCCAAAAGAAAGTGCTAATTCAGCAAAATAAACCATCAACAAAATGGAAAGGGAACCCACTGAATGGGAGAACATATTTGCCAATGATACAGCTGATAAGGGGTTAATTTCCAAAATATATAAAGAACGTATATTACTCAACACCACAAATACAAACAATCCAATTTTTAAAATGGGCAAAGGACCTGAGTACATGCTTTTCCAAAGAGGACATACAGATGGCCAATAGACATGAAAAAATGTTCAGTGTCACTAATCATCACATAAATGCTAATTAAAACTACAATGAGATATCACCTCATGCCTGTCATCAATAAATCAACAAACAACAAGTGTTGGCAAAGATGTGGAGAAAAGGGGACCCTCGTGCAGTGTTGGTGAAATGCAGGTTGGTGCAGCCACTGCGAAAAGCAATATGGAGTTTCCTCAAAAAATTAAAAATGGGCCCTGGGTGGGTGGCTCAGTTGGTTGGAGCATCATCCCACACACCAAAAGATTGCCGGTTTGATCCCCAGTCAGGGCATGTACCTAGGTTGTGGGTTTGATCCCCTGTAGGGGCACATATGGGAGGCAATTGATGGATTTCTCACATTGCTCTTTCTCTCTCTCTCTCTCTCTCTCTCTCTCTCTCTCTCTCTTTTCCCCTTCCTCTTTCTCTCAGATCAATAAACATAATTCTTGGGTGAGGATTAAAATAAAATTAAAAAATTAAAAATGGAACACAGACCACATTGTGGCAATAGCCAGAGGGAAAGAGGAATCAGGGGTAGGTGGAAGTGGGCAAAGGGAGGGGCAATGGGGTGGGAAAGAGACTTTGCTTGGGTGCACAATGCAGTGTGCAGATGATGTTTTGTTGAGTTGTACGCTTGAAACCTGTATGATTTTGTAAACTAATGTAACCCCAATAAATTCAGTTAAAAAAAAAAAGAAAAAGAAAAAGTGCTAATTGCTTACCCTTTCTTTTAGCCGCTAAGAAAAATGAGAGAAATAGAAGGAAAGGTTGCTGGGCCAATGCCTGAAAGACTTTTCTGTTGTTAGGCTGTGTGAATTTGGACAAATCACTTTACCCCTGTGATCTTTCTTTGTTTTCCTCCATGGCAAAGTGAGCTCTTTAGATCAGTGTTTCCCAAAGTGTATGACTTGAGATGTTATGACTGTTACAGGGAAAAATTTTAAAATTTCGATTAGTGTTACAAAAAAAGAAACTTACCACAACAAACTCATGATTCATATAAAATGAGACTAAAGTGAAAAAAGATGAGTCAACTTAAATATGTATATATAGTGTGTGTGTTATGTGCCCCTGAGTCAGCTCCGACTCCTGGAGACCCTGTGAATGAGTGATGTCCACAACGACCCATCCCCAACAGCCCTGCTCAGCTTCTGTAGACTCATGCCTATTGCTTCTTTCATGGAATCAATCCACCTCATGTCCGACCTTCTCTTTTTTCTGCTGCCTTCTATGTTTCCCACCATTATTGTCTTTTCTAAAGAACCCTGCCTTCTTGACTATGACCAAAATTGTGAAGGTGATATTTAAAAGAAGAAATTTTGCCAACTCTAGCCTTCTGTCCCGTATCAAAGGGCAGGAACCAAGACCAGCACTCAGCCTTCTCTTCTATTTTTCTCCTTGACACCCCCTCCTCTCTGTCCTCCCAGCCTCCATCAGGGCTTCCCATCAACGTATTGAGAAACCTGCCCAACACAAACATTCCACTGATTTGCAACCCTTAGGTATAAAACTATAGTTTGCACAGTGATCATGTCATCAATTGCAGCTCACGAATAAAAGTCTTAGTAAGGTCATTTAGCATTTCAAATCTCCTTTAAAATTTTTTACAAAATTATCAAATCTTGCTGACAAGTTTTTGTCCCTTAGTTCTCCATTGACTCCTTCCTCTGGCTTCACACATTTTTTTTTTTTTAACAATGTGACTTGTTAGGAACCATCTGTATTCAAACTGAGGGTGGATTCTAAACTCAGAAGAGGAAAGAGGAAAGGAGTAAATTTTTGAGCAGTTCTATAAAAGTTGTATCCAAAGTAGGGACTGGGAAACTGAAAGCTTTGGAATGTCCTGGTATTGCCTTAAACATAAATATTGTGATCAGTAACTTTTTGTTTATGTAAAGCTTTGATTTTCCCAGAAAGATGTGACAAATGCAAACTATTATTAATAATCTGTGCAAAGCCACTTGGTATACTGTGGTTGATATGCAAGCATTCCATGCAGAATGAACAAGCAAAAACTATTGTTCTCATCTTAAGGCAAAGACACAGAAGCTGGGAAGATTGAAAGAATCTGGCCGAGGAATTCAGGGAGGCAATAAGGGTAACAGATTTACTAAATCTGACAAGGGGCAGGAGAATGAGAAAAAGGATTTGGGGAAATATTTCTTCTTTCCCTTTCCAACACATTATACCTTCAATTGCTAAGCTCCCTGGCATAGGAGGCCCTGCAGAGTGAACATCATGAAATGAGTCTGGAAAGGGGTTCATCTGGTTGGCTCTGCAGGAACTCTGTGTCTGCGAATGTGCCCCTCCAAATCTGTAATGATTCAGGATTAGCTTGGTGATGTCCTGGTCCCTGGCTGTTGTCTGTAAGACTTAGAAGAAGCCTGTGAAACTTGGGCCAATAAGGCTGAAGTTGTGTTTGCTTAACTAGTAGAGGGCTCCATCCACAGTGACAGGAGATGCTGACTGGTTTAGATTCCAAATATTCTATACATCTACCTGAGAAAGGGGAAGTATTGCAACTACTCCACCTTACCCTGATATTCTACGTTTTCATTTTCTCCTCTTCCTTGGTCTTGTCCCCAGCTGTAAATTCTGTGGGTCCCCTGTTTCCTCCTTTACACACCTTCAGTGAGTACTTGACTTTACATATAGTAGTGGGCAGACAGTGAACATGGGTACAGAGGTTCTACTGTGAGGGCTGTGAGCCCTTGGATGAGTCACTTAATGTCTCTGAGCCTCAGTTTCCTTCCATGTGAAATGGTAACAGCAGTACCTACCTCCTGGGGCTTTGGGGAGAATTTAACAAGATGGAGTACCTAAGGCACCTCACATGCTTCTTTGCACTGAAAGCTCAGTTAATAGTCATCTAATAAACAATTTCGGTTTCCTCTTACTGCAAAGAGAGTACATCTCTCCAGGGAAGAGGAGACAAATCGTCAGAGTCCTGGAAAGAAAATGCATTCAATTAAAACATATCCCTAAAACACACTTACTGAAATAAAAAGGAATCTCATTTAATTCACTAGCTGAGATGGTACCTAAACATGGTTGACAATGTTGGTTTTCCTCTCAGTCACTGATTTCAAAAAAACAAAAATTTTACCCATTTGCATCCACCAATCCAGGCACAGGCAGTGCCCCCCAGAATAAAATACGAGTTTCCTGACTTCTTTTTCTGCATGTAAGCCAATGACTTCACTAAGTGAATGGTCTGAGACTTGGTGCTCAGGCTCCGGTTTCCATGACAGGCTACAGCTCCACTGGGCTCTGGGAGTCTTCCAGGCTCATCTGATCATACTCCAGATTTCGTTTCTTTCAGTGTCATGGATTTCTCCTAGTAAGACAGTCAGAGCTTTTGATTCTGCCAAGGGCAAGAGTATATGAGTGAGCTTGATACCATCAGTAGGGAACTAAAGTGCAATTATGAGGATTCTCATGATTAATCATGCCACTCCCTTTATCGTCTCTTTCCCACCATGTTCCACTGACGGTGGTGTGGAACCTTAGCAAAAGGGGTCTAGTTTCCCCTGGGTGCTGACAATTAGCTGCCCGTTCAGAAAAGTAAGGAAGTTGAACCAAAAAGGGGTTGACAAATACATTTGTGACTTAAAGTCTTTTCAATGTTTCCCCACTTCAAACTGAAGAAATGCTGTTTTTTTTTGACATCTAGTTGAAACTCAGAGGATGACCAGAAGACAGAAAAATAATACATATCCCTTTGGGTCTCAATTCAAATAACTTTTTTCTTTCTGAGTTTGTCCTATTTTTGAGCCCTCCCCAACTAAGAAGGGTGAAATCATAATAGTAATTTTCTTTTTGGTAATAGTTTGACACAAATCAAGTTTACCTCTTTGCCTCCAGATTATCTCGTAAAGGGATGAGGGCTCCTTCTCTCAGTGGGCTTGGTGATTCAGATGTCCATCGATCGCATTACACTTTGGTGGATAGTAGAGATAATCTAATTTCTGTTTTCATTTTTTTTTTAATGAAGGACAAGAACAAAATGTCCCTGTCCTCTGAGAGTTGACATGGGAGATCAAGATACAGGCATTCTTGATATGCTAGGAAAGCTCCAGAAGAGGCCACCTACAGAAGGATGGGGCTGTGGCAGGGAGAGACCTAATCACAAGACTTGTCTTTAGATTTGCTGTTGAAATTTCTCTTCCTAAAATAAAATATCCAAACCCACTTTCATTATCACTCGTGTCACCTGTTTATTGTAAAATATGTTTTCAAGAAATGTTGGAGCATCTTCAACCATCTGCAAAGGAGCCAAGGTTGTTAATTTGACAGCAGAATGACCTCCTGATGCCAATCCTCTCTACCTTTTACAGTGGCCGTGAACACTGCTATAGCTGTGTGATGCACTTTGAGTTTTGCCAGGTCTATGGCAACAAGGCAGAGCTGCCACAGCAGCTGATGGGGAGTCATTTGTATTTGTTTGTGCTCACATTAGCTAAGGGTGTAAACTGTTTATACAAATACATAAATGTCTCATTGAAAACCATGAGTATATTTGGATAGAGAAAAGTTCAGCTCACCTCTTCTACAGATGACACACCTTCAGGCCTTCAGCTTTTTTTCTTCTCAATTTCATTCTCAAAGACAACTCAAAGCAAGCAGATCCTTCTTATTAGGTGTAAGTATCACAGACACTCCAGAGAACCCAGGAAGGAAAAGGCAGTGGTAAAGAGAAATTCTAAAATGTCTTCCAGGCGTCCTCTCATTCAACTGGTTTATACCATAAACATTCACTTCAAATATTCTTCAGAGTTTGAGGTAAGAAATGTACATGAGGCAGTTCAACTTCTGACTACACTCTTAATCCTTTGGCCTCATACTCAATTAGTTTGATTAAAAATTAAATGAATGACAACATGCATTACCACAGTGGAAGGGAGACGAAGAAGAAAACAAAATGACAAAGAACGATTTATGAAGACCTATGAAGGAAATTTCTGATCTGACAATAGTGTTGACATTTTATAAAGGAAAACTAAACATGAGAAGAAGAAGGAATAAGAAAGGAAAAGGAATTAGTCTTCAGTGTGGAGAAGCTCCATCTTGTGGGAATGTATTTTCTTTTTTTCTTACTTGTGGAAATCATCACCAGATGTTGTTGGTTAATCTTGTCCTTGCTTAGGTCTGTAGATCTCCAGTCACCCATTTGAATGACATTAAAACAGGAGTTGACACTACATCACTCCTTTATTTGGGTGAATATGGAAAAAGTGTCTGTCATTCTGGTCATCCTTTTATTTCAAGAAAAGTAAAACCTAGTTTAAAGTAATCTTCTCCATTTGGAAGTCCCCAAATGACAGTACCTCTCATTTCTTACTTCATATGTGTATATTTTACTACACAATTATTTAGACCTGGCAATGTTTAACACAAAAGAGTTGATACTGCTCCTACCTTGACTGAGCAGAAAATCCTGAGGGAAATGTGAACTTGTTCATACCCATAACAGCTATTTTAATGAAACAATGCATTATTGACCCGACATCTAACTATACATAAGAATTCCTCCTTTGGTACATTTCTATGTTACAGAAAGGTTTTCAACTGATAAATGTCTTTTTCTTGCATGCATATTTTACAGAAAAATAATTGCATACCCTCTGCATATAATCTTTTAGGCATGCTGTTTATGCTCAAACTGCAGCAAGAATGAAAGGTGAATATGGTTAAAATTTTGCCTTAAAATCATAATGTTAAATTGTCAGGGATACCTAAAATCAACAAAACCTTCTTCTTTACCTATCTTTGCCTATTTCGTCTCAATCTCACATTATTTTAAAGAAAGAAAACTTCATTGCATATTCTAGCAAAGTGTATTGGTAGGAGAAGGTTTAACAGAGCCAGAGAGAATGTGCAAGGAGTGAGAAAGTGAGTTGATGGATGGATGGTTAAATGAATATAAATGAACTGACACCTTTACAGGAAAATAACATTTCTTTTCTTTTTTTATTCTATAGATCAGTGGGTTTTGTATCTGTAATTCTTTCATATCAGCAAAGAGGAAATAAACTCTCATGTAAATCATTTTCTCTCCATCTGGAGCATATTAAAACCATGCCTTTTTTTTTTTTTCTTTTAAGCAGACTCTTTTTTCCCTATTTGCTTATCAGTTCATCCACCATTACATTTTAAATGAAATTGCAAGACCCTTGTTCCTCCCCCAAATTTCAGCCTGATGTAGGAAAGTGGGAAGCAGACTTTTCTTGCTTTAGAATAGTGACCTAGATTCAATTACAGATAGATCCAGAAGAGAGAAGTGACACCTCACAATTTTCTTAGAGGTCTTGCAAAAATTAGAAATCCCAAAACAATGCTTAATGAAAAAGAATCTGTTTGTTTTCCTATTATTCTGTCCTACTTTTTCTCTGCCTTAATTGTACTGTTTTGGTCCATTTAATTGTTTCTGTTATAACATCACAGTAGGTTTCCCAAGGGATATTTACAATCGTAAAAGCAAGCATTTCAGGGAAATCTCTGAATTTGGTTTTTGAAAGTGGGTGTCTACATACGGAGTGTGGGTAATCCTGCAAACCGAACGCAAACAGATGAAAAAAAATAATGGCATGAAGGCATATTTTTTCATAGGTCCTTTTTAAAAAAAGGCAAACTACATTTCAAAAGCACACCTATTACAATTGCAGACAAAGCATTGAACAGGGAGAGAAAAACAGGGACACATACATTTTACTGTTTTCCCAATTACTGTGGGAAAATGTGGTCAAAAGAAATAGAAAGAAGAGAGAATCCTGTGATTCTGCTTATTGACTTTTATCACTAAATTAAGCATATAAATGACCTGAACGGGTGGCTTGGTATATTAAATTAAAAAAAGAAGAACAATGATTCTCTCTTCCTTTTCCCTCCCTCTCTGATCTCAGCCTGAAAGGAGTCTCGGAGAGATAAGAAAGATGGGATTCGGTCCCCGCTGCCCTGGTCGGTCCTGCTTATCCCGGGGCAGGGAGGCAGTTGCCTTCCGCGCAGCATTTCTGTTTGGGGCTCACAATAGCGGTCTCTGGGGTGGGCACATTCCCCTCCACCTCCGCCGCTCCCCAAACAAAGAAGGCAAAATTGACTGTCCCAAGACCAGTGCGCTTGGGAAGATTTGAGGTGTGTTAGGGAGAAGCAGGCTGCTGTGGGCAGGAGTGGACACCTCAACCCTCACCGCGGGTTTGGAGCTTCCCACCGTAGGAAGAGGGCAGAAGTGGGCTCGCGTCTATGCGGGTCTCCAACATGATGAAGAAATGCAAACTGCGCAGAAGTCCAGGGTAAGGTGCTGAAAACAGAACAGGGTGCCGCCTCGGTTCTGAAACGCCTCTTGGTGGATGGGTTTTTCCCGATAGATTATTTCAGACCTGGGAAATAGGGTTCCGCTGGCCGCTGGCCGCTGGCGGAGGCCCTGGGGACGTGAGTGCGCGCACCGCCCTACAGAAAGGGTCTCCCGGGCCGCGCGGGTAAGCGCAGCCGGCTCCCAGTCCGGGGGGAGCCGGCGGAGGATTGTTTCATTTCAAAGTGAAAATCTGCAGGCTTTGGGAAACGATATTCAAAAAAGTATATAATCTCCATATGCCGCTCAATGGAGGATCCTCATAATTTACAGCGGCAGATAAGGCTAGAGGGTGTAATAAAAAATCTGAAGCCCTCCCCTCCCCCTCGCCGCCTCCTCGGAATTGCACCTTGGGCAGCGGAGCAGAATCCGGAATGTGAACTTCTCCCGACATATGTTTCCCGCAGATAAGTAAACAATCTGGACGTGAAATGGAAATGGTAATTAATGCAGTAATGCTGTTACACCTCGAGTGTGCAAATCCCATTGACTCGCCGCGCCACGGGGGGTGCTGGGCGAAAGGGGACCAGCGACGTGCGCCTGGGCCGCCGGCTCCCTCCCTCCCCTCTCCCGCCTCCCTCGGTCCTCGGGCGGGGCGGCGGGAGAACCCACCCGGGCTTGCCCCTGCTACAGGAAATCGGGAACCGCTTAGCGGCTCTCGGGACTCCCGGGTCTCCGCCCTCCGCCAGCCTGGCTGGTGCGCCGCGCTCGCCTCTTCCGCAGTACCCAGCGCGTGCCTCACACCCACTTTCCCTCATTCTCATCGCGGCAGAGCCTCGGGACTCAGAGGTGCGGCCAGGCCCGGAGGCATCCAGGAAAGGTTGAGCTCTCGAACAGGGAGCAGTTAGCAGGTGGCGCCGACGGGGTTCCCCTGGAGGCCGAAGAGGATCCCCGCACACCCTAGGCGGTGGGTCGCCCGGCAAGCGTCGGTCGGGTCTGTCTGCAGTTTCCTCCCTGCTCCCGACTGAATGAGGCCCGGCCAGCTGTCAGAGTTTTTCTGAAGTCCCTTCCATCCCTGGCCCAAGGCATGGATCCCGTTTGAATTGCTTCTCTTCCCGACCCAAGAATGAAAAAGTTTGGAAACGGCTACTGGCCATCGGAGTAGCGCAACTTCTTCACTTTGTAGGAAAGAGAAAACTTTCAGACTCCTTTCGCTCTCTGTCCGGCCTGAGCACTCGCTCCCTTCCCCAAATCCGACCAAACCTGGGGCCTTTTGGGGGTCGGAGAGGATACTCGGCTCTGGGATTTGAGAGAGGAGGATGGAGAATCTGTAGGAACCGCCCAAGAATGTCCTGGGCCAAGGCCCTTCCTGCTTTCGGAAAGCTCGCTTCCCACAACCTGGCCCCGGGGACTGGCCAGGAGTCCGCGGGTGACTGCTCAGCGGGACACAGAGCTCGGGTGGGGGGGGGGGCGAGAAGGGGGTGTCAAGGCTCTCTCTTTTCGCCATCAGCCCCCTTCCCAGTGCCAGGGCAGACACTAACAAGCCGCGGAACCCAGGCGCGCGCACAGCCAGGGTTAGGCGAGGGCGACCTCGAGTCTCTGGTAATGTCGACACCCCAGGATTTCTAGTGGTCCCCATTCACCGTCAATTTCATTATTTTCTTAATTACTCTGTAGCGGCCCAGTGCCAACTCGTCTTGTTCGAGGACAAGGCTCATCACCATAGCGCCAAGAAAGAAACCAGCCTAAGTAGCACTCTCAAAGCCGGTTCTGCGAGGGTCTCCGCGGCCAGGGCAGGACCAGAGGCTAGGAGGGTGCGCCCATCGGGGGAGGCAGAAAACACCCCCCTTGGCATCTCCTGCACCCAAATCTAATGGGCCCCTTCTGCCTATGTCTTTCTTCCTCTCTCACACTCGTGCACACACACACAATCCACTCAGCAAATAAAGAGATGAAGTTCTTAACAGGAATTTTGTGAATTACGTGATATTCAAATTCAAATGATTTGAAATTCATTGTCCGCTTGAACAATGGTAACAAGGCCTGAATTGGGGAGGAGCCGAAGGAAATGAGAGTCCTCCAGGGCAGTGCTGGCACCACCGCTTGCCAAGTTTACCAGGTCCTGGCAGTCTTAGATCTCCAGAGAAGCTGCCCGCGCGGGAGACGCTTCCTTAGATAGTGCGACGTAATGCAAGTCCCCAAGGGTCTACCCTGGCTGAAATACCACCCTGTTTTAGAAGACCAGAGATTTCCGGAGGTTATCTAGATTCTGTTTTAAAATGCAAATGTTAATGGTCTCAGATGTCAGTCACTCACACCTCAGTATAATTTAGTCTAAGTTATAAGTGGTTCTAAGAACATTGATATTTAAATGGGAAAACCCGGAAACTGGAAGGAAATCAAAGGTTTTTGGAGTCGGATCCAAAGCCGGGGAAGCGCATGAAAGGCTGCAGAGGCCCTCCATGACAGGCCAGGAGAGGAAGGGGGCCAAGGATTCCGCATCTCCCAGATGTGGCCAGTGTGCCCCTGAGCCAATGGTTGCCAAGGTTTAAGAAAGAAAACCTAACTAAAACCCAAACAACTCTGCCCCTGCGCGCCAGCGCCGCCCGCTGCCACCCTGAGCAGCGTGTTGGTTAGGTCTCGGTGGTCCTAAAGTACCCAGGAAAGGAGAGTCAGGGGCAAATGCGGCACGTATTTAGGTCAATTTTTTTTGTCCCCTGGAAGCAACCGCACCGGTAGGCGAGAGGCCCGGGCCCTCCAAGCAGCCCCTGCTCCAGGGAGACCCAGGCTGCAGGCAGAAGTCCAGGACCTCTGGCTGCGGGACGCGCGAAAAGGGCAGAGGTGTGGACTGAGGCACCTCCTGCAGAGTCCCCGGCGCCCCGCATGGAGCGGGAGTTCGCGTTCTCCCGACCACGCTACGTCTGTCGAAGGGCACTCTTGGCTGCTCTGGGCGGCGCGTCGCGCGCTGGGGAGAAGCGGCTCTCCTCGACTCCAGGCGGGCGGGGCACTCCTCTCCCTATAGGTTTGCTTTAATGATTTTCTTGAAAGAAAGAGACAGTTGTGAGCAAACAGGTTTGACAGGGACTGCTTCCCCCTCCCTATACCCCCCCACACCCCCACCCCAGGGGATTTCTTTTTGTCTGCGCCTGACTTCAAAGTCAGTAATAGGCCCCTGTCATCGGCTTGACGGGCAGGATTTGGGCTGTTTGTTAGGGCGAGTCTCGGCCGCGCACCTCGGCAGAGGCTCTGCGGCCCGGGGGAGCAGGAGGCTAGGCTGAGGCAGGCCCTTAGGGGCCGAGGCGGGGGCCAGGCCTAACGAGGGCAGACAGCCGGACAAAGCCCTACTGGGATGGAAGAAGACGAGGTGAGCTACACAGAAATGGCCCAAGCCAGGTCCGCGGCGTTAGGTCCCGGGACCTATACTGGGTCCCCTTCTCTCTGTTGGCTGGAAAGAAGTCTCAGCTGTCCAACCGTGGGCGCACGGACGCCTCCCTGCTACAGTGCACCCCAGTTTCCTAGAGCTCCCTTCCGAGTTCCCAAGGCCAGGCACAAGCTAGAACCCTGGTTTCAGTTTTTCAGCTTCTGCCGCTGCCCGAAGCCTTCCCCACTAGGACCCACCTGGTGCCCCTAAGCCTGCCTCGGAGTCGCCTGGGTGCCCTGGTGGGGCCGAGCGCTCATGGTTCCTCCCGGGCTGGAGCGCTCTGTGCTTCCCGGGCGCTGGAGCGCCGGGCTCCGCAGGGAGACACCCAGACCCCTGTAAGCTTCATCTCAGGAGATGTTAAGGGACACTGAGCTATGAGGGAGCTCAGAGCGGCTGACAGCACTGTCAATTGGGGTTATATCAGACAGCAAAACCGCGGCGCCTCCGCCCTAGGCCTCCTGGGCTTCCTAGAGAGCCGGAGGAGGGGCCTTCCCTAAGCTCCCAGAGCCCCCAGACCGGACCGCCACCAGAGGCAAGTCACTTCCTAATTGTCTCGATTTGTAAGAGGGTTTTGTGATGCTAAGTAAGCGTGGCTCAGCCCGCCCGGCCGCCCCCAAGCCCCCTCCCCCCTTTCCCCAGCCCGCCTTTGTTTACCTTCGCCTGATCGCTCATTTATTTATCTATCTATTATTTATAGGCGTCCCCTCCTATTCAGCGCCCGTGTATGTTAATTGTGTTATACCATTTAATTCTAACATCGGTCTCAAAAGAGCTCTTAATGAGAAAAGCATATACAACACGGATCACTTTGCTATTCAGCTCAGCCAGATGGACAACTGCTAACTTTTTTTTTTTTTTTTTAATAATGAAAATCCCCCTTTGACAAAGGGGCTCGGATGAATAGGCTCCAAATAACACCTCAAACACTTCTAATTGTTTTGAGGACAATATGCTAATCCATGGGTTTTGGCTTTAGTGTCTGTTGACAACGTTTCCCGTGCACTTCCAGCCACTGGCTCCTTTGGAAACGGCAGAGGCGAGCGCACAAATCCCTTAGCAGCAGCAGAAAGCAGACATGCCACTAGGACGCCCACCCCTCCGCCCCTTCCGAACCGTATCAAAGCCAGTGGGAGAAGCACCGGACCTATAGGAAAACCCGCGTGAGCAACGGATGAGACTGGGGGAACACGAGGGCTGAGGGGAGCACCCTTTGATTTGGAGAACAAGTTCCTAAGAGTTGTGCTGAAGGCAGCAGAAGGTCCTTCCTCCCACGAAAAACAGCAATGTTCAAGCTAACATTTACCCAGTGGGGAAAGAAAGAGGTTCTTCTCCTTGTTTGTTAAACTCCGAGGGATACGAGTTACAATTTTTATGATTTTGAGCATGTCACTAAGGCCTTCCTTTTTTCCTTTGCTCCCGCAGGGTCTTAGCAAAAAGTCTCCTACTGCGTTTCTTAGACTTTTAATTTTTAACTTAGGAACCAGTATTGAGTCCCAAATCCCCAGAAGAGCCAGCAGCAGCGTTTTCAAATACCTTTCAAAAAAAATCGTTTCCACCGGTCTTGCCCTAATCATTGAACTTAAACACCCAGCGCATGTCGCGGTCTCCTGAGCAACTGGTCCCCAGCAGAGTCGCACTTCTCTCCATTCTCTTGGAGTTTGGTTTAAAACAGGAAAATGCACCCAGATTTCAGAGGTCTGGGTTGGCCTTTGTCTTAGCTCATTCGCTCCTTGAAGTGGTTTGACCACTTTGTGAAGAACACAGGGAAGGAGTGAGGTCCCAAGGACCGATACCTTTGTCCAGCCTCTAAAGGCAAAAAGCGGATCCAGAGGATATGATCCGGGCAAATTACAGACTCTAGTTCCCTTTGCACCTGGCCTGAAGGCCACCACGATTGGCCAATGCAGGCCAGCCGCCAGCTGCCACTGCTAAAGTTGTTCTACGCACTCTCAGCCTCCCAGTGACCCAACTCCCAGCCCAGACCTTGCCTCCTGACTTCAGAGTTTATGCACATCAAAGGTTACTTTTTGCAATGACAGATTGTCTTTATTCAAAACGTCTTTGTTCAACAAATGAACAGAATAAGGAGATGAAATCCTTCTAGGTACATTTCCAAGACATCGTCAAAACATTTACGATTGTTTAGGATGTTTTTATTTTTTAAATTTTGTTCACTTTCTACTTCCTGACTTCATAACCCGACATTCTGTCTAAAAGTAAACTTAGGTCTCTAGGAGCACTGCTTTATACAAAGTAAATAACCATGTGGGTCCTTTGTGTTACCTTTAAAGAAGCAAACACTATCATAGCATGATTTTAAATAGAAATGTTTCCCTTCTGTAGTTTTAAACTTTTAAGCCTTTCCCCCACACATGAAGAGCAAATGGCACCTAGTTGTGTCTGATGGCAAAACACAGAGCTAACTCTTTTCTTCAGGGTGCAAAAGAAAAAAAAATGCGTATTCTAGTTATAATACTGGGATCTGAGAGTTCTGGAGTCCAAAGCCCATCAGAGGAAAGAGAAGAGGACATAAATAAAGCAAACTGCCTCCTTTTTTGTCCAAAGGGGGTACAGATGGAGATTTGATTTGGACAGTTGGGTAGGGGCAACTGTATATCGGTCATAATGTTCGCAAGTTTCTGGCACCTGTCTGCGCCTTGGGTCGGGTAGGACGCCCCTATCTGGGGTAGGGTAGAGGGCCGCCGGCAGGGCTGGCCCCGAGGCAGAGGCATCTCCAGGCCCGGGCTAGGCGCAGAGGACAGGGTGCAAACCCCGATTCCAGGCCACCCTCCAGGTCTGGCCGGGCTGGGGGTTACATGGCTGTGGCGTGGGCTGACGAATAAGGGTCTATGCCAGTCTTGGTCATGCCCGGGAAGAGGATGTAGGCGACAGGGGGCTGCAGGGTGGAGGCAGACCAGGCGGTACAGTTACAGGGCACCACGTAGCCCGGGTTGGTGGGGGACGGGTGCGTGTGCGTGTGCTGGCTGGGGCAGCTGAGGCTGCCGAAGGCGCCGTTCTGGTAGCCCAGGGTGGACGCGTAGGGCAGCGCGCCGGTGGCCAAGGTGTGGGGCACTTCACCCATCTTCTGGATGGCGCTCGAGCTAAACTGCGCGGGGTCCAGCAGGGAGTAGGGCGCCGAGGCAGGCGGCAAGAAGGCCCGGGCTTTCTCGGGCGCGCTCAGGAGGCCGTCGGAGGCCCCCACTGGCAGGCCGGCTGCCTTGAGCGGGTCCGTGTCGCCCAGGTAGGGCAGGGGGAAGACATACCTGTCCTTCTTGAGTAGGTTCTTGGGCTTGCGACGTGGCCGGTACTTGTAGTCGGGGTGCTCCTTCATGTGCTGGGCGCGTAGCCTCTTGGCCTCGTCGATGTACGGCCGCTTCTCTGCTTCGGACAGAAGCTTCCATTCGGCGCCTAGGCGTTTGCTGATCTCTGAGTTGTGCATCTTGGGGTTTTCCTGGGCCATTTTGCGCCGCTGGCCTCGGGACCATACCATGAAGGCATTCATGGGTCGCTTGATGTGGTCTGATGGTTTAGACATGATCCCGGAGGCTAGGCGGGTGGGGGTGGGGAGTGCAGGGGTTCTGCAGGCGAGCTGGGCGCGGTTGTCTGTCTGCCTGTCTGTCCGTCCTGAGCCGGGACTCTGCGCTCCCCTCGCCTCCGCACCGCTGAGGGGATGCCAGAGAGAAGCGCTAACCCCGCAAAGTTCAGCTGATCATGCCAGTCTCCGCACTCAGGCAGGCCCCGAAGGGCAAGCGGGGCAGGAAGGGCGGGGGAGGAGAGGGTGGCTGGCTGGGGTGCTGCCGACACTAGCTGGGGCCCCAGTACCAGAGTCTTTGGGATTAAGTGGCCGGGTAATTTGTTGGAGAGGGCGGGAAGCTCCTCTTTCTCCCGTTCTCCACCTTCGCCTTCTCTGGTTCTCTTCTCTCCTGTGTCTAAGGCCGTGGCTCCCTCCCCCCCTCCTGTGGCTTTCCCGGAGCTGCCTTGCTTAGCGCAGCACCTGGCTGAGAATGCAGGGAGGATGGTGAACGAGAGCCAAAAGCGGCGAAGTTCAAAGGCGAGGTGGGCCGGACCACACGCACTCTGACATAAGCGCGGGGCGGCGACTCCCCAACCTGGGCTCCAATCAGCAGCAGAGAAGGCGAGCGGGCGCACCTGCCAGCGCGCCAGCGGAGGCCGGAGGGAGCGCGACTGGTGGGGGCGGGGAGAGGTGTGAGGCAGAGACTGAGGTGGGGAGGAAGGACCAGCTCAGGACTGGGGACTTGGATTCCACATTGTTTCTGGCACTGTCAACAAATAAAACTCTTCGTGTCTGTTTCCTTTCCCGGTTTGCAAAGGAGACTTAAGGCTTCAAATACAAAGACCCGGAGAGGGGCAGCAAAGGGATTGAGCCGAGAGCGCAGGTTGATAAATAGGACAGCCTCGTCACGAAGTGCAAGGGCAGCAGTTTACCCCCCTTGTCAAAGATCCTTGGAAGAGAAAAAGAATATATAAAACTCAGGTTAAAAAGCGAAATAAACTTTTCGCGCCTTATCCTCGGCAGTCCTTGGGCTGCGTTTTCACGGGATGCCCCTGCGGTGCCGCCTTCACCCCTGCCCCAGGATGCGGCGGTGCGTTCCCAGACCTCGCCGGAAGGCCTCCAGTCCCGCAGTGCAGAGGTTTCAAACCCTGGGTGGTGAGCCTTGTGGAGCACCGCGATCTGCTCTTCACTTTCTGGGAGGGGGCGGGAATGGGATTTCCATCACGATTCCTATTTATGTTATTATTATTTAGTGTTTATTTAAACCTCCAACTTGCCCTCCACACCTGCCCACACCGGAAGGCAGCATGGAAGCCAGCAGGCGCCTAGCGCGGTGTAGGGCTTTCCCGTTGCCCCTTCTGCAGCGGCCCTGGAGCGGAGTCTCTAGGTTTGTCCCTGGGTGCCTCTGCCCAAGAAGCGAGAATGCGAGACTCGTTTCTTGCGTCAGATGAGCATTTTCGGGTAAAGAGGACGAAATAACCCGCAGAGCAGACCTGCGCGCCTGTTTCCTTTGAATAATTGCCTGCCCAATGTGAAATGCCCTTGGGGGAAATATTTATTAAATGGAAACCATTGTCCCAGGCCCAGCAGGACCTGCGTGTGTTCCAGGCTTATTGGCTTTTACACTAGCCTCTCTCGGGAGCATCGACCAGAACGTGCACCGCTCCGCGGGCTTGGAGGGGTCGGGGGTGGGGGAGAACCAGGCAGAGAAAGAAGAGGAAGGGAGAGAGGGTCTTTCTTTACTATATAGCGCATCAAGTTGGAAGCGAAGACTTTGCTTCTCCTTTCTACGGTTAGAAAGATACGTGGCATTTCTCATCCTTAGCATGCTCTTCAGAGAGGTGGACACTATGCCCATTTTACAGATTACGAAACTGAGGTTGAAAAATCGAAGTGATTTGCAGAAAGTGACTCCAGTGGGAAGTGGTGACGCCGGGTGTGCAGGATTTGAAAACCCTAATTTTTTCCTACCCTACACGGTGTCACTTTGCATTTGCTGGTGCTGCAGTCAAACGCGGGACTCTCAGTGAGATTATTGGAGCCATCGAAATCAGCCTCGCAGATAAACCGCACTGGAAGGATAATTGTCATGTCTGCTCTTGATTCACTTAGGCTCTGTCAGACCCTGGTCACCTTGACCGCACACCTCGCACCAAGGGTGCCACCTCGGGGTGGGCTCCTGAGCAGGTGCGCAGTCTTTACCTTGCTCTCAGCCCTAGCCCTGACCTCCATCCTGATCTATATCCTTGTTTTCTCTGCAAGTTTGATTTAGATACACTTTTCAGCCCAGTCCCAGGAGGGTTTCCGAGAATCACAGACACCCCTTACTCAGGTTGAACTAGTCTGCAGACTGAGCCCTACTTTCAGAGCTTGGAGATCTCGACGGTTTGGGGAAGGAATGACAGAAATGTTTGTATCTGCAGAGAGGTCCAGCATCCGGTGAGGATCCACCAAACTCTCACACCAGAACCTTCAGGGGACACTAAGCCCACACACAGAGGTTTGGGTTAATGCAAACCAACCTCTTGGAAACTGCTCAAGGAGAGGATCTGGCACAGGGTCACAGACCCTTTCTCTCTTCCCAGCTTCCAGGCCAACCCATTCTGATTGCCCTGAGGCAGTTCGAGCAGGCCTGCCCTCCTTCAACCCCCCAGTTCCTCCTCTTCCTATTGCCGGGGCTTCACTCCAAACATCTCGTGCTCAGCCCTAGTTCTCAATCCAAGCTCTGGAGTAGATTAGTATCAAGGGCTTGAAATGGTGGGGTGGCAGTTTTTGAACTGGCACCGCCTGACCTCCTAGGGTTCTGAAGCCCCAGGGTGCCTGGGTCAGATCCCCCTGCACTTCGTGCCCTTGACACTTGAACTTAGCGCTGCTAGGCGTTTCCTAGGCGAACAGCGCAGCCGCATACACCCTTTACACAGTGCTGATTGGCCAGGGGTTTATTCAGGACTCCTTAGAGCTGGGCCCCACACAGGAGTTCTCCGGCTCCCGGGGCCTGACCTGGTGCTGTCTCCAGCCCAGGCCTCTATCTTCTTTTGCATCGCGTGTCCCTCCGAGCTCTGCCTCCCCGACAGGCTTAGGCAGTGAGGCGGGCATCCTGGAGAGGAGACCCCTGGGGAGAAGCAGCAGTTTTGGTCACGACTGGAACAAGCCTTAGGACAGAAGTCGCCTACGTGCACCTCCTACTAAACCAACAGCCCGAAGCGCGGGCCTTTGGGCACTAGGCCACCCTCCAGGGCTGGGAGGTCCCTGGGATATGGCCTTTCCGTTGCTGCGCTTGTCTAGAGAATTCGTGGACAGCGTCAGTACCCGCGTCTTTACGTGCTCAGTGTCAAGGCACTCAGAGTGCTCGCCCAAGCCTATGGTCTGTATCCCTGAGCTATGGAGATTCTGAACCCACGGGGTTCCAATGGAAAGATGTTAAGGAGAGGTCACAACCTCGAAGGTCACGACCCTATCTACTTCTTGCCCCGCTCGCTGTCCCCGGCGCCCCAGTAAGGTCCTCAACGCGCGGTCCTCTCTTTTGGCTCTGGGCTTTTGTACGGAGCCTTCCCCTCTCCTCCTGCCCAACTCCTGTGTGTACCTCAAGTCTTTTTAAAGGCTTCACCTCCTCTGCGGAGCCTTCTTTGATTCCCAGGCTGGGCTAAGAGCCCTTCTATGCTCTCGCTCGCACACCCTCTCCTCCTCATGCCTTCTTCCCCTGACTCGAGTCGGAGCCACGTCGCAGCCGGTGCAGTCCACCGGACTTCGGGCTCCTCCAAGGCGGTAGCTGCGTGCTATTAATCTTTGAGTGCCCAGTGTCAGCACAACTCCGAGCGAGCGCAGAGAAGACGCTAGCTAGTTTCCTTCTGCTTAGGCTTAAACTTTCCAATAGACCTTTCCCTGCTTTGTAGCTGCGGGGACAGAAGCCCAGATGCAGCCTGGTAGAACCATGTGCGGAAGTGCCGGGCTACCAGGCCCGCACCCACCTGCTTGGCATCAACGCTCTGCCAGCCCTCCAGCCACCACCCGCTCCTCTCTAGTGGACGGAAGGTCACTGCCCAGTGTGTAGAGGACGGTGCGCAGACCTTGGCTTTGGGAACATGGCTGAGGGGTGGAGGGGAAGAGGGGACCTTGCCATGTGGGTCGCACCCAGTGGTTTATCAGAAGAGACCAAGAGAGTTGCCTGCGTCTTGACCAGCCAAGGTTCTGGGCACTCGCGACGCCAGTCCTTCCAGCTCACTGTCGCCTCTCAGGGATTCCGGAAAGGACCTGAGCAAAGTTCCAGGTGCTGGCTTCGGAGAGCCTCTGCGCGCAGCCCCGACTTCGGCTCTCTGCTGCGAGTGTGAACGCGAGACACACTGATTGATGTTCAGCTGCGGAGCATTAATCCGGTCCACCTCCGAGCGTTTACAACCCAGAAGCCAACATTGAAAGTGACAGAATAACCTTGGGTAATAATGCCAAATCATAAACTTTTAATTTTCTTATTAGCGGAAGTATTTTAATATTTGACAATCTTTCTTTTCCTTTTTTTAAAATTCAGAGACCTCACATATTCCATCTCTCTAGAGTGCCAGAAAGGACCCAGGGCTCTGGTACTATTAAGGCATTTACTGGTTATTGTTCTAGGATCTTCCCTCCAGAACCCAGTCCAGCCCACTAGGGGAGTTTTTGTAAGACTCCACGGGGCCCTCCTACAGACCGCACAGGAGGGCTCGGCTTTCAGCATGAAACAATAGTAAACGGAAAAAACTGGTCCCAGAACAGACACCTGGAGAGCCTGCAACAGAGTGCATTTGCATGCACCGGGCTAGCAGACCTCTTGGCTGGGCTGAAGGGCACTTCTGTCTCAACACCCCAATGCTAGCCCAGGTAAGGAGACTTTTTCATACTTCCAACCACCTTAACTTGAGTAGCTGGAGTCTCTTTTGTAGCAGAGATCACATGATCACCTACTGTGGTGCAAGTTAATAGATGATTGCATAACATCTATACACATCTCCCAGAGAATGGAGGGGATGAAGCAGGGGCAGTGCTATGAAATCTTTTTTATTCATCAGTTGAAACAGCTATTGACTGAGCACCTATAAGGTGCCAGGCTGGGTGCTAGCATACAGCAGTGAACAAAACCAGCAAGGTCTTTCTCCCTTGGTGCTTACAGCCCAATGGGAGGACAAACAAAACAAAACAAAAAACAAGAAACAAATTCGGTGGTGTTTCCTGGCTCTACCACCAAGTAGTTCCATCACTTCAGGTACTTAACTTGTCCTGTCCTGCTTTCCTTGTCTGCAATGGGTATAATGGGTCATTATCAGGACTAAATGAGTTACTATGAGGAAAGCCCTTAGAACAGTGCCTGGCATGTGAAACTGCTCAGTAAATGGTCAAGTTATATTATGTTATCATTAAATAAATAAGGAGTCAATTTCTGATGGTGGTAAGTGGTCAACAGTGAATCAGGTTGATGAGACAGTGCTGAGATAATACTTTACATTGGGTGGTCAGGAACCTGGACTCAGCAAAGAGCCAGCTTTGTGGAGGAAGTGGGGTGAAACAGAAGCAGGAAATGCCACCAACTGGAGAAGAGACTAACTGAGGGTATGGTATCTGAAGGACTTAAGGAGCTAGTGTGGTTGAAACCTGGCCATGACCCCAGTGACAGTATAAGGAAAAACCTGGGTGAGGTTGGCAAGGCTCAGATTATTTAGAGTCTTGTAGATTACTTCAGAGTTTGTTTTATTCACATGTGCTGGGAAGTTATTGGAATGAGACACACCAGAATTATTTAACAGCAATCCCAGCTACAATGTACAAAAAATTATTAGTTTTCAGACACTATACTTATGGAGGCCTCTCACCTCCAATTATGGGCCAGAAACCTTATAAATGGACAGATTTTTACTGGCCCTGGGGTCAGCTGCTTGACCATCCCTTTTTAAAACAGTGGTTCTCAACCTTCCTAATGCCCTGACCCTTTAACACAGTTCCTCATGTTGTATGTGGGTGTATCTGCATGTGGGTGGATCCGCCTGGAGACAGAGGAGCGGTGTCTCGGTTCCTAAGACCATTGGAAATATGTGTTTTCCGATGGTCTTAGACGACCCCTTTGAAAGGGTCGTTCAACCCCCAAAGGGGTCGAGACCCACAGGTTGAGAACCGCTGCCTTAGAGAATAATGCCACCCTACTGAATGCTTTGGGCTCCTATCTCTTTTACCTTCAGGAAGCCGAGAACTAAAAAAAGAGGTAGTCATTCATAGCTGTTTATGATCCTAAAGCCATGTCCACTGATATACGGTAGATGTTAGCTGCCTGATATGTCCCTGACTTACTCTTCCCACTTCCCACCAAGTGGAGTTCTCCTACTTCCCTGTGGAGGGCCCCAAGCCTCTAGGTTGGCCCTATCTGGAGAAACTGAGTCTACATATAGTCATCTTGAATATCTCCAATTTAGAAATATAGGATTTGTATATGAGCAAATGACATTTCTTAGTCTTAAAAATAAATCCCAGTGGTTATAAGAACAGGGAAGACATATTTTGTATCTAAGAATAAAAGCCAGAAGAATGCCAGCATTGTATGCCTCTGCCTTGGATTTTATTGTGCTCAGGTTTTTCACATGCATTAGGGCTCCCCCACTCCCATTCTTCTAATGTAAGAATCCTTGGTCAGCTTTTATCATAAATAATACTCTTTAAGGCTCTGTGTTTGCTAATGCAATCGGCCAAGTTATTGGAGCATACATTCTCTTGCCAATTTTATCACAAATTATACATTGCAGAGGATAAGACTAAATTCTGGCAACAAGCCCCAATCAAGGATCAGAATAACACTTCCTCTTTTTGTGGCACCTACCTTTGCCCACAGCCTAAATAACAGGAAATATTAGGGCACTCAACAGTTGCAAAAGATACCACATTAAATGCTTATTTTCATGTACCCGGTGTTCCTTTAAAGCATCATTTTTACATGTTCTGAAGCTCAACAACCCTTAACATTTCATTTAGTATGAAACTTGTTGAAATATTTGTTGAGCAAATTGATGAGTAAGTAGAAAGAGCTATAAAAATAAAATTCAAGACCTAGGGCTTCTAATTACTCTGAGTCCTTGGGCAAATTACTTGACTTATCTTGGCCTCCAGTGTAACAATTTACCTAGAAACTTAATGACTTAAAATAACAAACTTTTATTATCTCATATGGTTTCTGAGGGTCAAGAATCCAGGAGCACATAGCTGGTTGGTTGTGACTCAGGCTCTCTTATGAGAGGGCAATCAAGATGTTGTTGGCGCTGCAGTCATCTGAAGTCTTGATTGAACTGGAGCATCTGCTTCCAGACTCATGTCGCATTTGGCAAGAGGCCTCTAGTTTCTCACCACATAGGCCTTTCCCCAAAGACAGCTCACAATATAGTAGCTTGATTCCCCCTGTGCAAATGATCTGAGAGGGACTGAGACAGAAGCCTGGTACAGTGTGGGAGGAGACTAAACAAGAGTGTGAATACCAGGAGGAGGGATCTTTGGAGGCTGTGCTGGGGGCTTCCTACCATAGGCTCCAACTGGATAACAGAGAAGAGCTTTGTAGGCAGCAAAATACCATCAGCCTAAGTTGCTCTCACTGATGCCATTTCTTCTAGACACAATCACAGCTAGCTAGCTGTTGGCAGAATTGTGCAGAGTACTCCATTTGTCCTACATTCTACTGCTTCCCTCTGTTAGCACACACTTGGCCCTACTGGGTCTGACTCTTGCCCTTTTCCAAGTTTCTTTAACACCATCCTGTCCCTTAAAATTCTCATCCCCAAACTGTGTCCTATTAAATTCTCTCAGTTGAATCTCAGCTAAGGAGCTTGCTAAATTATTAGTGTGTCAAAAAAGACTTGGGAAGCTGGATTTTGAAAAGGACTGCTGAAGACCCAGGTCAGTGTGACCAGGATGGGAAATTACAGGCAGTGTTACCGTTACTCTGGGGCAGGGAGCCCCTGGCAGTACCTCTGAAATGACATCACTCTCATCTTCTTTTTTAACTAACCCTGATATCTACAGTTATAAGAAATGTGATAAGAGGGCAAAGGACAGTCTCTTCAATAAATTGTCCTGGGAAAACTAGACAACCACATGGAAAAGAATGAAACTCAACCACTATCTTGCATCATAAAAAAAAATTAACTCAAATAGATTAAAGACTTTAATGTAAGATCTGAAACCATAAATCTCACAGAAGAAAACATAGGGAGTAAGCTCCTTTACATAGGTCTTGGTGCTGATTTTTTAAAATCTGACACCAATAACAAAAGCAATAACAAAAAAATAAATAAGTGGGACAACATTGTACTAAATAGCTCTGCACAGCAAAAGAAACCATCAACAAAATGAAAACTCACTGAATGGGAGAAAATATTTGCAAATCATATATACTTGATAAGGGGCTAATATCCAAAATACTTAAAAACTCACACAATACAATAACAAAAAACAAACAATCTGATTAAAAAATGGGAAGAAAATCTGAATGGACATTTTTCCTAAGAAGACATACAGTAGGCCAACAGATACATGAAAAGATGCTCAACATCATTAATTATCAGAGAAATGCAAATGAAAACCACAGTGAGATATCATCTCACACACTTTCTCTACATCCGTACCAACACTTATTTCTTATCAAAGATGATCTTGGCAAGGATGTGGAGAAAAGGGCAGCCTTGTGTACTGTTCATGGGAATGTAAATTGATGCAGACACTATGAAAAATAATTCAAAAAAATTCAAAATAGAACTACCATATAACCCAGAAATTCTACTTCTGGGTATTTATTCCAAGAAAAAGAAAACACTAACTTGAAATAATATATGTATATGCCCCAATATTCATTGCAGCATTGTTTACAATAGCCAAGTTATGAACACAACCTAAGTGTACATTGATGGATGAATGGATAAAGAAATTGTGGTGTGTGTGTGTGTGTGTGTGTGTGTGTGTGTAAAATGGAATAAAGAATAAAATCTTGCCATTTGTGACAACATAGATGGACCTTGAGCTAAGTCAGGCAGAGAAAGACAAATATCACATAATCTCTCTTATATGTCGAAGCTAAAGTCCAAAACAAATAAAAACAAAAACCAAACTCAGACAACAGATCGGTGGGCAAAAAATAAAAAGAAAAACAAACAAAACCCTCCCAGTTAAACAAAAAGGTAAAATAATAATAAAAAAACAAACAGGGAAAATATCTGTAAGTAAAACATTAATTAGCAATCAATTGATGAGGAGCCAGTACATTGACTTAGAATATGCTGAGCAATATGACCTTTTGCTTTTTTGTTATTTAAATTTTTTTAATTGAAATGATACAGTCATACATTTTACTTATTTTACTGATCTGAGGATATTTTTTCATTGTTTTTTAGATAGAGTAGAAGGAGAGAGAGACATCAATGTGAGAGAGACTCCTTGACTGGTTGTCCCCCAACTCCAACTGGGGCTAGGGATCAAACCTGCAACCCAGGTACATGCCCTTGACCAGGAATTTGAACCCATGACCCTTTGGTTGGCTGGCAGATGCTCTAACCATTGAGCCAAACTGGCCAGGGCTATTCATACATTTTAAAACGTCAGATAGTACCTGGTAAGTCTCCTGCCCCAGGACACTCTTGCTTTTCACTATCACCCAAAGAGCTTCTCTCCAGAGATAATCATTTTTCATTCTTTCAGAATCTCTTCACATCTTCATATTTCTAAAGAATGTGCAGAATGTTATTTAGTGGCTCAATAGGTGAGAAGTTAGTTCTCTGAACCTGCCCTTGCCTCCTCTGCTTTCCCTCTTCCAGCCTCCCAATGTAGTTGTTATAGTTTTTCTTGTTGTTAAATTAGCAGCATTTACATTATTATGCCTATGCAAATACTCTCAGTTGATCATTGCAGTGCATTATGACTGTTTCCATTTCTTACTTCCTACTAATTGCCCTATTTCCCACTTACTTGGTTTGCTTTGTAACTGTCACTGATTCTCCCCAATCTTCTCGGAGCCTCTCATAATTTCCCGCAAGGTCAGGTGGTCTACTCTTCTTGTCTCTTTCTTGGAGACATCCTTTCTGGATGTCATTTACTTCTAGGTTGACTTTCCTGTTTTCTATTTCTCATATCTCCCCCTTTTATGTTCACTCCATGTTTTGTTGGAGTATAACTTCCAGTATTTTTATCAGGTTGAAGAGATGGCATAACAATGGCAGTCCTCAACAAGAGTGTCTTGAAATCCTGCTGCTCCAGTATGGAATGTTGCTACTCTGCCTGGTGCCTGGGGTCTCCCTTCATCTTCACCCAGAACATTCCCTTTACTTCTGTGCTGGAGCTTCGTTTTTTCATGTCCTGTCTTCCCCTTCAGATTTCATCTTTCATGCTTTTGAGTTATAGGAATGGCTTGTCCTTGTTTTTGTTCCTCTCCTTGGCTCTGGCCCCCTACCTCTAATTTTCTGAGCTCCTGTCTGTCTTATCTCTTGCCATTCTTTCTCCCCTGTGTCCAGCGCCCAGTGCCCTCATGCTGCCCTATGGCAGTCCTGCCCTCTTTGAAGTAGCACATGCCACTCTACTCTTATTAGAACTCTCCCTAAAACATACAAGGGAACAGTTATATCTGGAACAGCCTTGACCCAGGGTTCTGAAAGAGCTGACATCTCTTTTTCTAATGTGAGTTAGTGGCAAGAGGGAAAGTTCAGTCATGATCTAAACCTGGTAGAGCCTCCTCAGCCTATGTGTTGAGGGCCCAACAAGACTTGATGGAGGAGTTGGGCAGAGAAGGGGCTCTGTCCTTCCAGGTCATTGTCCACAGGAATGTCAGTCAGATTAGTGAGGCAAGACACAGACTCAGAATGTAATTTGAGAGCAGACAATTGTAGCAGGTAGCAGCCAACAGTTACTGAATTTTTCTTTTCTCATCCCATGTACCAGGTGCTATGCAAAAACTCTTTACATGTATTATTTTATTTAATATTCAATAAGCCTAGGTGAAGAAATCTATTGTTATCCCCATTTTGAAGATAAGGAAACCAAGCCCCCCCCCCCAATTTAGATAAAACTGCCCCAAGTCAAAGAGCTAGTAAGTGCCAGATCTAGGATTTGAACTTAGCTGTTGACTGACTCAATAGCCCTTATCTGGCTATCCCAACTCCCCTTAGTGTGACCCAGTGTGAACTTGGATGGAACCAAAGCCTGGTACAAAGCAGAGGAGGACAGCACAGATCCTCAAGGGCAAGATCTTAACAGAAGGCTCCTTGAGCAGGGGCCTTGACCCTCCTCCTTCATGAAAAGATGGGAAGGATTGTATAAGCTGAGGGGAGGAAAGGAGTCACTTCAGGTGGGGAGTTGTGTGCATTGGGGCAGGTAGAGAGATGGGATGAAGGACTCAATGTGACCTGGGAAAAGGTGGAAAGGAAGGTGAACCAGATATTGATAGCATTCAATGCCAGAATGAAGGGCTGGCAATGTATTAGATGGACAACCAAACCAGTATGTTTTGGAAATGAGGAGTGATTAAAAATGGGACTTCATGAAGTTCAGTATGAGAGTATTATATAGATGGATGGAAAAGGAAAGCATTTGGAAGTTACCCTGTACTTATTTACTGTCCCTATTTATTCTGAGTAAGCATTTGCAATGTCTCTGCGAATGCAACATTTTTTCCCCAATAAATTCCCCTAAATTCTTACTTATATCAGAAAGCAGAATGTCCAGTTTGCTGATGAGGACTTATTTTGGTCTGTTATTATGGTTTTAACCAAATATATCTTGCAGCAATTCTTCGCTAAAAATATTTTTAGGTTTGTACTTACTATGCTAGAGTGGATTGATCCCCTTATCAACCTATGTTCAACAGCTACATTCAGTAGGATAATTTTAGCAATGATTAGTCTTGACTATAAATCAGGGCAGTCCATTTATAATCCTTGAATTACCATTTAAAAGATAATCTCAATCCTTGTATTTCACAGTGCTTATTACATACAGAGATTCTTTGTTTATTAATCACCACAAGAGATACAGATTATGAGAGAAAGAAGCCACCTTGGAATGATGTGGCAAGGGTCACTTATGTGCGTGCACGTCATGGGGCTAAGATTGGTACCTAGGTCTGTCTGATCCTATTCTACCAGACTGCCTCACTGAAATACTTGTTTAAAGATGTCCAAATGTAAGGCATATTTATTGGACATGTGAAGATGGTCTTGAGGTGAGTAAGTAGGTCATATACCTTGAAGTTCTTTCATGGTTCTGGCTGGTGGCAGACACCTCTTTTCATTTGTGACCCATCCTATTGCGATTCTCTGACTTGTGATAAGCAATATGGACGGCCCAGCTAACACTCATTTCCTATATTCTTTCTTGTGCATCAGACCTTGATTTTTAAAAAATATCCAGTACCCATGGATTGCTTAATTAAACCTATAATAGGCTCTCCATCTGCTCGCAAGTGAGTGATTGGTTTAACAGTGGGCATGTAACCCAGTTTGGCCAATGAACAAAGTCTGCACTGGCCTGGGGTCCTGGGAAAAGTTTTCCTCACTCTTCAAAAGAATTATGTAGGAGGAAATGATTCCGAGTTTTCCTGTTTGGGGATGTTGTTGTCTGCTTGTCACCAATTCACCATTGGAAGTAGGGTAGCCTCCTTGGGACCTTGAAGGGATGGCTGAAGAGAACACAACAAGAAGATGATGGTGGAATGTGGTAAAACGGGGGAGAATCTAGTCCCTTGATGACTTTGTTGAGTTGCTGAATAACCAACTTTGGAACCCAACTCTGAAACTTCTTGATATCTGAGAGAATTCATTTTCCTTATTGGGCATGTTCTTTCTGGTTGGGTTTTATGTTGGTGCAGTCAAAAGCTCCCTATGTGATTGCAAAGCCTCCCTCTTCACCATCTCAGGTTTTGTCTAGAATTGGACTTAGCTGAATTTACACAACCATGGCTCAGCTTTTACACATAGAGTTTGAAGCTCTTTTGGTATGCACATCTGAATCTTCTTTTTATGGATTTTCTGTTCAGTTATACTCTATTTTCACATACTTTAATGTAGTAAAATTGTGATTATTTTTACTGACCAGTTTATTTGGGTTGGCATCTGCTCGCTGTATAAATAACCACTCAGTTTTGCAATCCAGGAGGAATAGAAATAAGCTGGGCTGAGTTTCTCCCTGTAACAATCTTAGAACAGTAGATACTTTCTGCTTTACAGCTGCTAGGAAACATGGTGTGGCCCCAGTGGGATTGAGATTCTGGAGCCCTCCCTCCACACACATTATAGCTTCTCAGGTCCTATCCTGAGTCTTATGATTGTGCTGATTTTGCCAGTCCTGTTGCAGCTGCATGACTGCTTAAGAGTCCCTCTATTCCTGTATTGTCTGACTGCACTCCCTTCAGTGAGACTGCACTAAAGATTCATCAGACTATAGCCATTTCCCCTGTGAGGTCTCTTATCATCTCTCCATATTCAAACTTGGCTGTTTCTTTCCCATCTTTCCTTTCCTCCCAGTCTCAGAGGAAGAGGTACCCTTCCTTTTCTCCAAAATTCCCTTTACCACTGCATCATTCCTTTATCTTCTTCCTGCTCTAGGGCCTGGGCCCTTTATATTAACACATTACTGCAAAAATATCATCCTTTCTGCCTAGAGATGGACTCTAGTTTCTCTTCTTCTGGGACAAAGGACAAGCCGACTGTGCTGCTCCCTCAATGTGCCACCCTGTTGTCCCTCTTCCCTTCACAAAATCTTCCTTGCTTTTGCATTCCAGGAGAAATAGGGGTGAGCCATGCTGAGTCTCTCCCTGTAATGATCTTGGAATAGTAGGTACTGCTCCAGATTTCTAGAGTGGAAAGTTCATGCCTTTGGTTCCATGTCTTTCCTGCACCTCTGGTCCTTAATACCTTCCCTTCTGTTCCCTGATTCCACAAATCACCAGAAGTGAATAGCAAAGGAAGCCAGGCTCTCCTAATTACAAATGCACTACCTTTGCTCAGCCCTGCTTTCCCTTGACCATTTGTAGCAGTTGGTGCTACTGTCCATCCTCTAAACTTTTCTGTCCAAAAGGTGCTGACCTCAGCCCTTTGCCTCTTCTCTTCACTTTCTCTCTGGGAGAGCTCTGTCATGTATTGAAAACATATCAGCTGAGTTCAGATGAGCTTCTAGCCAAGAACATTCTGGTTAATCTTATACCCAGGACACTTCAAGGTCTTGTATCTAATAGCACAACAGATGTCTGCTCAATGGACTCAGACCTTTCTTCTGCTCTGACCTCTTTACCAAATTCTAGTCCTGCTTCTGATTCCTCTGTCCAAAGCAGAAGGCATCTACTTTCCCTTCCATGCTAACTCCCCACTCTTCTTCCTGGTTTATTTCTGCCTGCAGTGGCATTATTCATTGGGGCTGGGAATGTTGGGATTCTCATGGACTCCTTTTTCCTTCTCTCATATGCTGCCAACCACAATCCCTTGTCTAATCCTTCTTCTTAACACCTGCCCATTCATTCCTCCTCTTCTTTTCCCATCTTTAGCTTCCTTTTCTTCCAACTAATACATGCAATAACCACCTTTCTATTTTAAAACCTTGTGTCATGCCTGTACCAAGATGCCTTAGGTAATGTGGATGAGGTGTCCGCTGCTTTCCTGGGTCATAGGAAAAAATCCAATTGGTTTATCCCAGACCCCCTTTGGTTAGAGAGAGCCTTTCCCTTCTGTCCATCTGCCACCCCAAGGGGTTGGGACAGTTAAATGACTGATTTTATGTAGATGATGGGGTCAATTGGAGCATGGAGGACCTTGGCAGTGTCCTCAGATTGGTGACACTGAGCATGATTCAGCTTGCTCTTAGCTCCCTGGTCATCAATGTGCAATGACTCTACCAATCCCCCTTACAGTAGGACTGAATTTCTCCTTCCTTCCCATGTGTCTTAGTTGCCCCATGCTTCCTCCTCTCCCCTTTCTCCTACTGGGTCTAACTTTTATTTGGGTAGCAGAAAAACCTTCCTGGGCAAATAAGCACCCAAATCCTCTGCCTTTGCTTTGAGGCACTTGGTCTTTGTAGTTGCTTCCTAAGTGAGTGACTCTCACAACTATGGGAGTGGCTGGGGAGAGGAAAAGACCTTTAGGACACTTGTGAGGGAGCAGGGGGAGGGCAACATGCTGAAACACAGAGACAGTTACTAAAGGAAATAACTGTGCCACTCTTATATGATCCCCTCTGTCTTTAAAGAAAATTTCAAATGTTTATTTGAGCTTCAGTTTCCTAAACAATAAAACAGAGGTAATAATGCCTTCCCCACAGGTTGACGTGAGAATCAAAAATGAAATCCCATCTAAGCAACAGTCCTGGCTTGGAACAAATAGGAGCAGAATAAAGTGTTATCACTTCATTAACCCTTTCCCTCACCATGATTCCAAATAGCCTCTCACTTTCACCCTGAAGTTACATACATTACATCTGCTCCATTCCATTGTCCAGACCTGAGTCACATGGCCAACATGGCTATCAAGGAGGCTGGGAACTGCAGTCTTTGTTTGGGGCAGACATATACTGTCCTAAGTATTCTGTTGCTATGGAGAAGAAAGGATGTTGGGGGACCACCTGGGGTCTCTGCTATATCATCTTAGCTTTCTTTCTTTTTGTTGTTGTTCTTCTCCTCTCTTTTCCTTGGGCACAGAATTCTGACAAGGAATTCATAAGAATAGCTTACATGAATCAAGAAATACATATTCCATCCTCTTGTGTCTTGCTGACAAAGTTTACTTTTTTTTTTTTTTAAATCCTCACCTGAGGATACTTTTCCATTTATCTTCAGATGGGGGTGGGGAGAGAAACATCGATGTGAGAGAGACACATTGATTGGTTGCCTCCTGCATGACCCTGACAAGGGCTGGGACCAAACCACAACCAAGGTTCATGCCCTTGACTGGAATCGAACCCACAATTCTTTGGTCCGTGGGCTGACACTCTAACCACTGAGCCAAACCAGCCATGCTACAAAGCTCACTTTTTATTCTAGAGGCTAAAAATGGCAAATACACTCATTCATAGCTTCCTTTGCATTTATGGGTGAGCAAGACACCCAGTCATGGATAGTAAAACCATGAGACAGCACACAGGGGGCATCTGCTGAGGACTTTGATGAATGATTTTCTTCCCTAAGGTAAAGAGAACCTGCATTGGACACCTCTGGTGCACCACTTCAGCATCCCCTTGGCCCCTCTGCTGGGGCCACCACCTCTGTGTGAGCCAGAGCCTGTCAGTGAAGGTACAGTCTGATGGGGCTGCACCTGGGCCCAGGCAGTGTGATTCTCACTTCCTGTTCTGGGGCTTCTCTGACACCACAGCCTGGAAAAACAAGAAACCTGGTCTCTTCCCTCATGCAAGTATAACCTGGAGGCGTGGGGAGCTTAATGCCTAAGAGGCAAATCTTGACTACTGGGAGGTCATAGGTGATAAACGCTTTCTCTTCTTGTTTCCTGAGTGGACAGGTATGAGATGCATTTTATAAGCCTCCTCAGAAAGTCCCAATAGGTTTGAGCACCAGTTTCCCACAGTGGTGACAACATCAATAATGCATTCTGTATTGACTTTCTGTCCATTTCTCTTTCATTGCCCATATCCTAAACTATTATTTATTAGGGAATTACACTCCCTAACCAACTACCTGCACACAAATCTTTGTCTCAGGCTCTTCATTTAGAAATGCCTAGACAGAGAATACTTTGAAGAGAATTGCCATCTTTTCCCCTTTCCTTCTCCCCTTGCCTGTCCTCCCCTTCCCCCTCTTCTCTTTCCTTCCTGTTGTCCTGTGGGGATGAAGTATGTGGAGCAATAGCAACCACCTTGTAACTATGAGGAGAAAGTCAAGAGAATTGCTGAGAAGCTGATCCATAGTCCTTACATTGGTGAGCCACTGAACAAGTCCTGGAATGATCCACCTTAGATATTATATAAAAAAAAGTAAATTACAATTGTTTAACTCACTTTTAGCTGAATATTATGGAACTTGCATCTGAAAAGTTTTTTAACAACACAGTCCATACATCCATTTGGTTGTAGATTAATATATAATACAACCACTTATTTATTTATTCATTTTTCAAATGTATGTTAGTGAATTCCAAATTCATTTAAAAGGATGTAGTAGGCATCATTGTTTGCTTGCCCAATATGTATTCCTCCCTTCTTCCTCAAGACAGAACACTGATCCACCCCTGGTACCCAGGTCTGAGAAACTGACCACACTCCTAGCTCCAAGAGTGAACCTGAGCTGTTTCAGTTAATCCTTCCTACTTTGCTCATGATTTGTGCAGAAATGGGCATGTGTACTTATTCAGGCCAATGAAAATTGAAGGGAAAGTTTCCAGGAGGCTTCTGGGGACAATTTGCTTTTTACAAGAGATAATTATGAGAAGACATGGACTTTCTTACTTTTATGATGTGTGTCTGAATGTGAGGGCTGGAGTGCCCCAGCCACTGTGCTGCCAGTCTGGGAACAAAACTCACCGTGAAGCTGCAGAATGGGGGGATGGGAAGACCTGGGTCCAGGACGATAAAGCTGATCTGGTGGGTCGACCCTCTCTGAAGTCTTTCCTCTGGACTTTCTGTTGTATGAGATAAAAAATTAAGCATCCGTATTGTTAAAGCCAGGTTAAGTCTGAATTTCTGTCTTGACATTGAAAGTTTCCAGTTTCAAATTGTTACTGAATTTAGTGTTCCACATTTTCTCAGTTAACAAGTAGTCAAAACATATCCCCAATCATGCCAAGCCCTATGAAATATTTGGATGTTAGAAAGAGGTCTGTATCTGCAGAGTTTGGAACAGCTGTTCTAGAATATCTTTCAAGCCTATTGTACCCTTCCTCTTTTGGTTCTTATTTGCTTCTCTTTCCTTTCTGTTCCTCCAAGGGCTTGGAGAGTATTCAGGGTAAAGAACTAAGAAGAAATTAGCAAGGGCACTGTCAGGCTACTTTTGCCAATGGGAGGGGCAGGGCTTATCCAGAAGAGGGCAGAGTGGACACAGCATAAAGCAGAGCTTGGCTCTTGATGACCACTCAGTAATTGGCTGTTGAATTTAATGAGCTCTTAGAGTAAGGACAAGAGGGAGCCTGTGTAATTGCTTAGTGAAGAACTAGCCCCAAAGATGTTCATGGTGGAAAAGTTCAAGTCAGTTACACTCAATTCAGTGAATTTGTTCTGAGACCTAATATGTGCAAAGCATCATGGTTGGTGTGGCATGAGCTGCCACAGTATGTAATTCATACTCCTGCCATCAAAGTCAAACAGGAGGTATGTCATGTACAAGATACCACATTGCCACATGCTATTAATCCAACTGATGAGTGAAATTGCAGCATCTGAAAAGCAATAAACTAGTGGTTCTTCAGAGTATATTGAAACCTTATAATTCTACCTGGAGGAACTTTTGCTCAGTTGTCACCCTGTGGACTGACTAATAGAACTGAGAAGATCTCCAGATCAGGTGAAAATGGAGTGAATGGCAGATATGGTCCTTAGCCCAGGTTTTCCAAAGTGAGCAGACACTGGCATCCATTAGATGTTACTAAGTGTTAAAAGAAATAAGGGTCCTGAAGTCCAATTCTTTTAAGAAACTCTAAGTTAAAAGTAAATACAAGATTCCTTTACTGCGGGCTTTCTATGGCTTTTAGTGTGCCAACGGGCACTGTGAAACTTTAAGAGAATAATGCTGTATGAGTCATTTCCCAAATTGATTTGGCCAAGGAATTCTTTCTTCAGTGGTCTGGTCTACTGGAATATGTTTCGGGTATGACTGCCCCAGCCTAATGGAATCTAATGATAAGATCCATGAAAAGCGAAGCACCTACAACTGGAAATGATGGATTCTCTCTTGATAATGTAAAATTCCCATGTAAATGGAATTATGATCAACCTACTCTGTGCTCTCACATTTCTGATATTGTGCCTTGTTTAGAACTGACATCTCCCTTTTGGGAAAATAACTAACAATGGGATCACTTTACCTTGGGAGTAACACTTCAGTCAACCCTCCCTCTGTGTATGACCAGTGTGTTTTCTCCAGTGGCACCCTACAACTGAAAACCTATTTGTGGTTTCCCCAACACGGTATCTGACACCCAACAGGAATGAATATTCCTTTTGAGAAGGTCCAGACTTTTCTCCTTTAACATTGTCTTCTGTCCACTAGAGTTCGAAGAAGACCTTCCTTCTAGATTCTCAGAGATCATGCCCCAAAGTGTGAGAAGTCTGGGTGTTCTGAGGATAGTGGTAAAACTCTGATTTATGTGGATGAAAAGCAGATGATAAGAATGCAGATACCTAAACTCACCGACAAGTGTTTGGGCTAAATGAAACCACTGATTACACAATATACCTGCCCAAGTCAAGAAAGCACATAGAGTTATTGAATTCCAGGCAGGCAGATTTTGTGTAGTTACAACCAACATAGCTGTCTTCTCCACGTTTTATGGGTGAGTGGAGGAAGCAGGGCATTGCCTGGGGAGTGAGGCAAAGCTGTCTTGCAGTCAGTGACTGTATGTATACTCAGCAGACCCACTCACCAGGAAGTCAGCCTCTAGGAGGATAGACCATGCAGAGGACAAGCGACTGTGATATGCCAGCTGATGTCTAGTCACAACAGTGGGTGTCATCACAATGGATGAAGAGAAGAGAAGGGAAGGGAAGGCAAGGTAAGGGAAGGTGAGGGGAGGGAAGGGGAGGGGAGAGGAGGGGAGGAGAGGGGAGGGGAGGGGAGGGAAAAGAAGAAACAGTTGTTCATGTTACCTAAAGTAATAGTTCCCAAACACAAACCAGATTTTTCTCTTGTGGGAAAATGAAAGAACAAGCAAGAAAAAGGTTATGTGGTGAATTTCATATTTAAAATTTAAAGTATGAGATTAAGCTTTTTCTAATTTTTAAAAGCATATATATCCCAGTTAGGAAATGATAGTTAGTAGGTAGTAGCTCTTTTTACTTTTAATATACTTGGCAAAATAAAAAGCTATTGAAGTGATGGCTTTAAATTTTTGTGTGTGATATTTTTCTTGTGCTTTGTTTGCAATTATACTGCTCCAGATGTGAGAAACCACTGCGCTGGAGCATACTGAGGGCTTAGTCAGGAGTTTCATGTTAGGTTGCAAGGTGATGACATTGGGGAAGAAAAAGAAACGACTTGGAGGATACGAAAGTAAAGAAGAGTTCAACAAGGATTCTCAATGCAAATTTGACATATAATTTGTATTAAGACAACGTGTTTTAGGTAAGTTAGTCATCCACAAATAATAATGATACAACTATGATGCTTGTTTCAGGGCAGCTAGGATGGTCCAGCTCCCTCAGGGATGGTTCTGGTGTACTAGCCTGACTAGATCCATGCTTACTGGCTTGAGGGCGAGAAGCCAGCTCCTGTGAGTCACTGGAGACTTCTGAAAAATATCCAGGAATGTTATTAAGAAGAGGATTACAGAGTGAATTGCTTCTCTGTTAAGCACACAATTTTAGGTTGTTTATAAAATATCATCTTGAAAGTTGCCTATGATTCTACTACCTAAGTGCCAGTTACAAGTTATAAAATCATATACTTTATTCCTGATAAAAAAATTTATCTAAAATGGTGAGATATATCTTTTGAAATTACAGGATAAGAAACTGCTGGGTTCAAGCTGTCAAAGTTTCATAAGCCATATCCATTGACGATACTAAAATACTTCATATATGAATGAGGTTTAATTACAAGAGAATGGGGTTGATTTGTATGTCTAGTTGATGAAATCTGCCTCATTTCTCTATAGTCGTACTTAAAAGACAGGAAACAGAGTATAGTAACTTTGGAATCAAATTGGTTTTAATCTTTCAAGCTTAGGCAAGTCACTAAACCTTTCTGAGCCTCAGATTCTTTAACTATAAAATGTGGACAATAAAATTTCCAACCTGAGGATATGATGTTCAATATGATGGGTTGAGGAAACACTAAAATCTTCCACTCATACACCAAGGCACCAAAATGAAATACATAGCCAAGCTTTAAAACAACACAGGGGACTGTCCGTATACTAGAAATGGAGAGTCCTTCTTAATGGAAAAAAGCAGAACAGGAACCAGATCAGTAAGCAGAGGCCACCATATTGCTGCTTATGGGCCCATGTGGTCTCTGGGCTTTGTACATCTCTGTGAGTCTGAAGTGGCTACCACTGTCATAAGACTGTCCCACCCAACAAAAAGGGACAAACTATATGGGTGACCCACAAATAAACTGACCAGTAACTCAGGAAGGCTACCATAGAAAAGAGAGACAATGTGATAGGTTTTATTTTTAATTGGCTATAAAAACATCTCCCATTCCACATTCTCTACTTATAATGTGACTTTGACACACCTTTCATTGAGAGTTGGAATCTATATTACTATCCCTTAAATTTAGGCAGGTTTATGACTATGGCCAAAGTGGTTATGGGAACTTTCAAGGATAAGTCATAAAAGGTAATAGAGCTTCCACATGGGTCTCTCAGACTCTGGCTCTTGAAATGAAACCACTCCACAAGGGAGCTCAATCACTCCTCATTGAAGTCCACATGAAGAGAAACCAAAGTCCCTGATTCTCAGCCTAGGTTGAGCTCCCAGCTGATAGCAAACACCAACTGGTTAGTCATATCAGTCTATCTTATCTATCTATCATCTATCTATCTAAACTATTGAAAAAAAGAATTCTCAATTTATGACCTGAATAGCATATTGAACTAGATGAAGAGTGAATCCGTGAGTCAAAAAGTTGAGCTGAGCAGTTCTTCCAGAATGTTATACAAAGAGAACAAGTGATGAAAAATAAAGAATGACAATGAGGGGGATGGTACAGTCCTAGCTTACCTGAGGTGGAGATGCCAGCAGAAGGACAACAGCAACCGTTATCTGTGTATAAGCATTCTGTGGGTGAGATCACAAGGTTTTGTGGAAAATCTGTAAGTAACTTGAGCTTTCTCTCTGACTCCTATATAAGTGTACTTCAGGCTATACAGTTTTAGCCAAACATCTACCATGGACATAAAAATAAGTCTCACTTTTCTACAAAATGTGCTTATATTTCTACAAAATGTGTCTCACCTTTGTTCTATGAAAATCAATTTATATATGTTTAGTGGTCCTCTTATGTAAGTACATTTCAGCTGTGCTTTGAACTAAACTACGTGTTTATTATTTGACTAAAGTATGGAAAAAAGTAAAAAAATGGAAATAGATAAGGAAATTAAAACATTCTAATAGGAGTTCTAGGAAGAAAAAAATGAAGAGAATGGAATAAAGGCAATATTAAAAAAATAATTGAAAATTTCCCAATACCTGAGATGGTCATAAGTTTTTAGATTTATATAGCCCATCAAGTGCAGAACAAGACAAATAAAAAGAAACCCAAACTTAGAGATATTGCATGAAACTTCAGAACAAGGGAAAACAGAAATTTTAGATAATTACAAAAGGCATACTAACTACAATCTGAATGACACCAGACATCTATTTAACCACACTGAATTCAAGAAGACAATAGAGAAGTAGCTTTGAAACATTGAGGGAAAATAATTTTGAACTTATTTTTATACCCAGTCCAACTGTAATTCAAGTGGGCATGGTCAATAAGTAAATTTTCAGGCAGTAAGGAGTTAGACATTTTACTACTACAGATCCTCACCAAAAGAACTTCTAAAAGATGTACTCCCCAAATAAGATGATTAAGTAAGATAATGCATAGGAAGTAGTTAGCTGATGTTAAATCTGATTTTTTTTTTACCTACTATTAAAAGGAATAGAAATTCCTAGCATCATTCTTCTTTTCACATTATTCATGTCTTAAATATAAATGTGATACGTGGAGCTGCAGGAAGCATTTTATGACATGAAGCTATGGGAAGAAAAGAAAGACCAAAAGAACCCAAGAAATGTAGATCCTGATATCTTCAGTCTATTATAGTATCTCTAGCCATTCACCTACCTTCTTGTTATGTGAGAAAAATAAATTCCTATTTATTTAGGCCATTGTTGATTGAGTTTGCTGCTACTTCACCCAATACATTCCTAAGTGACTTACTTTCCATTTTTCTTATCTTTAAAGTATGAACTATTAGGATTAAATGGGAGATTAGGTTAAAAATTTTCAGTACCTAATACGTTCTCCAGCAAATATTGAGCCTGTTTTTACTCCTCCAAATTGTAAGCCTAAGAGACTATACTATTTTCATTATATTTGCATTCTGAATACTTAAGCAATTCAGACCAGTTCATTGGCTATTTATTGAATACCAATTTACAGGCTAGATACTTTGATAAATGCTAACTCATAGTGGGATATCAACAAATATATGTTGACTGGATAGATGAATAAAAGCTGCAAAAAGGTCAACAGGAATTAGTGCTGATTGTTGCCTTAAATATTGTCAAATCAACCATCTACCTTTTCTATTTTTCTCTCCTGTGCCAACACAGTGTCTGAAATATTCAAAAGAGTGCTTCTTACCATCTTTTGCCATCTTCCTAGCTTATTTGACTCTTAACATTCAACATATAATTTTTAATTCATTCTGAAGAGAGCTATAAGTGGAGGGGAAGAGGGACTTTTATTATCCTCTCTTTACTGACCCAGATTTTGTCAATTTAAACTTGTTTCAAGAGTTGTGAACCCCTTGAATTCTCAAACAAATAACCAAATACAGCATATATAGAATGGAGGAGGTTTTTTTTGTTGAAATAATTCATACACGGGGACACAAAATGTTACGAGTGTTAGTCTTTGAAAAGGAAGTGTCAGGGAAAAGGAAAAGGAAAGGACGAAGGCTGAAAATCTATAAAAATACCCAAGAACATTATACACAAAGAAATGTCAAAGGGGAGCCATACCCATAAAATAGAAATTGATGGAGGAGTAGATGAGGCTATTAAAAGAGGTTTGTAGAGGCTGCAGGAAATAGAATAATTTGGTCAAGTAGAGAAGTCTTACAGACTATTTCACATGAAAAACATCTGGAAATAAAAACAGAACTAAGCCTCAGATTTCATGTAAGAAAAGGACCATGTGCCTAAAGCACAGGTATGGAGAAGAACAAACATGTCGACACTCAGTCTGTGACTGGCATATAGCAGAAGATTTGGAAGTTGGCTGCCCAATAATATGGAAAGAAAATGAAGGTTTATTGGAAAGGAAACAGGACAAGGAGAAGTTTATAATTCCACTGAAAGATGGACTGCCTAGGAGAGCTGGAAAGCCAAAATACGTACATGCGTAATAAAGACTCAGGTGGGAAATGATCAGAGGCACTTGGTGTGTGAGCAGTGTACTGGACCTATGGTCGACCCAGGCATGAACCTCCTAGGTCCCCTTACTAGTTGTGTGACTTCGGACAGGTCACTTACTCCTAAATTGATCTATAAATTGGTAATAAAACTTGGTTATTGTGAGGATCTAGAGATAATGGATGTAAAAGAGATTTTTAAAATTATAAAGGTAAGTAGACTATGGAAAAGAGACGCTAGGAGAATATAAAAAATATTATTTTGTTAAGATAATGCACAGAATTTTGTTGGTGTCAGGAAAAAGCTATATATACCAAAAACATTTTAAGAAACTTTTCTGCCCTGGCCAGTTTGGCTCAGCGGTTAGAGTGTCAGCCTGCGGACTAGAGAGTCCCGGGTTCGATTCCTGCTAAGGGCACGTATCTCAGTTGCAGTTTGTCCCTGGTCCCTGTTGGGGTCGTGTGGGTGGCAACCAGTTGATGTGTCTCTCTCACATAGATGTTTCTCTTTCTCTCTTCCTCCCTCTCTCCCTCCTGCTCTATCTGAAGATAAATGCAAAAATGTCCTCAGGTGAAGATAAAAAAAAAAAAAGAAACTTTTCTGAGTGCTTACCACATATTAGAAACTATACCTAATGATTCTAATATAAAAGACAATCACTTGAAATTCCACATTTGGCATGGAAATTACCACATAGATGGTAAAGGATAATTAAATAACATGTGTAAAGTTCTATCATATATCATAAATATAGTGTATGATATATGGATAGGTAACTGTAAGTAATTTGGATTAAGAAGTGGGAAGGTAGTTAGATGTATTAGTCAGTTATTGCTGAAATAATGATGCATAACAAACCATTCTCAGAAGTCAGTGGCTTACAAAAATTTGCACATAATTTTCTCACTCATAGGTCTGCAATTGGCAGACTCAATGTTGGGTTCAGCTGAGATTAGTTGCATTTAGCTTCAAAGGCTGGGGATTGAGGTCAGATCTTCCCCACATGTCTTCTCATTTAGGAACCAGAAGCTACCTGGGAGCATGTTCTTCTCATGGCAGATGGCAGAAATTCAAGGGCGATGAGTGGGCACTTGTCATACTACTTAACATCTCATCTTGAAACTGTCCATACCATCACTTCTGCTAATAATCCATTGGTAAAAATAACTCATATGGCCAAGCCCAACATTAATGGGGTGGGAGGAGTATACTCTGTTACAAGGGGAGACACTGCAAGGTTGCACAGCAAAAGATGCTAAAGTATTCTCTTACTGTAAGTGAATGAAGAGTTGGGAGCAGTAATTTCAACCTGTCCTATATCTACGAAAAGACATGTATGCAGCATTATTCACAAGAGCAAACACTAGAAACAACCAAAATGTCCATCAGCCAGAGACTAGATAAACAAAATGTAGTATATCCATAGAATGGAATCCTATTCAATAATAATAAGGAATAGAATTTTGATACATTCAAACCTCAAAAATATGTTAAGTGAAAGAAGCCAGACACACAAAAAACCACATAGTGAATGATTCCATTTATAAAAAATGTCCAGAAAGAAAAAGCAGAGATAGAAAATAGGTTTTCTGGGGTCAAGTTTGGGAATAGGGAGTGAGGGCAAATGGGTATGAAGGGTCTTTTATTGGGGTAATGGAAACGTTCTACAATTATATTGTAGTGATGATTACTGAACTCTAATTTTACTAACAGTCATTGGATTGTACACTTAAAATGAGTGAATTTCATAGTATGTAAATTATACCTAATAAAAGTATATAAAAAAGAAAGACAATAGATTCATTCTTGGGTTATATGAAATAGTCTATTATTCTATCTCAAGGATTCTTTTGAGGATCAAGTGAGGTAATGCTTATAAAGCGGCTGACATAGGGGTTGGCACATAGCAGGTGCACAATAAATGATGGTCATTATTGTCATTGTTTTAGGTAGATAGATCAACAATGAGTAAAGACTTAAGGGTGGAACAAGCCAGTGATTTGGAGTACCTGTGAGGTAGATCAGATGTGGAAGAGCAAGCATAGAGGAAGCTGCCCCAGGTCACCAAGCTGGGAGGTGGGGGAGCCTTTAATGGTGACTTGGCCCAGTCTCACAGCAGAGTAAATGTCTGCCTCCTAGAGCACGTGTCATACGAAGTGCAGTCTGGGGAGGGCCCTAGGTTGTAAATCTTAATTATTGATCACTAAGGGAAAAAAAAAATAATTTTATCTATGGCTGTTTGAATTTGTTTACAAACAATAAGGAAGCACTTTTTAACTCAGGAGGGAAATTGCAATGTCCTCATGATATATTCAGAGAGAGAGGGAGTTAAAAGGACAAGCATAGACGATACCACCCGTGATCACTGGCTGGAAATATCAATGTGGATTTTCTTGGATGTGGCTGAGAGAAAGTCTAAGATATTATGGTCCTCTGATTGCTATGGATTAGGGGCTGAAGACAAAGGCTACACTGCCTATTGCCAGGTACACCCCAGCTCTGCCAGGGCCAAACAAGGCGGGGATATGGGAGAAACCAAGATGTGCTCTAGAAGTGACTCATGATGTCATCTGTGTTCAAACTGGAGCCAAGTAGTGGTGTGCAGTATGGAAGCAGGGCCATAGCCTTCTGCCAAAAAGTGACATAATGAAGGGAGGATAAGGCCGCCTCTGAATGCTGCTCAAGGTCCCCTTGGAGGTTAAAAAAGATCACATAGATCAATATGGACCGATGAGGAAAGACACCCTTACTATACAGTAGGGTGAAAGAGAGCAAGTTACAGAATCATGAATAGTATGATCTCATTTATGTGCTAATGTGCATAGGTATGTGTAAATGTACCTCACCTTCTGGTATATATGTTTACTTCTTCCCTAATTGTGTGCTCCCCAAATAAAATGTATACTCCAAGGGAGCTGGGACTGTGTTTTGCGCCTAGGGCATGGTGGGCACTCAATAAATAATTGCTGATTGAACCAACAATATCTGTAAGAACATAGAGTACACTATTGTGTTGTCTCTGGGGAGTGTGTTTATACACATCGCAGATATTTGTGTGTATTTTTATTGAGGAAGACTTCGGGATCAGCTGGCAAATATTATGGGGAAGAGAGTTCCCTGAATCTGTGTCAACGCTGAGAACTCAGAGGTTCAAAGGAGCAAGGGCAGCAGAGGCAATACATGATCATGACTTGGGCAGTTGGAGAGAGTGGGACAGGGGAATTTCATTAGGGAGGAATCAAGCAAAAGAAAACTTGCTCTGTTGATTAAATGCACGAGGAAATGAAAGAAAAGAATAAGATGAAGGAAATAAATTGAATTAGAGAATATGAGAAAAATCTGACTTGGTAACACAAGTTCTAAAAATTTGTTCTGCATCCTCCCACCTCTAGCCCCTGGAGCATACTGTTTTCTTTTCCAGGACACTCTTCACCCTTATCTTTACTTCACCAACGTCTGCTCTTCCTTCCATTGTCTGCTTAGATGTTTTCTCCAGAAAGTCTCTTCTGATCCCCTCCCACCCCAATCCCCCGACTGCATCTGGGCTAGGTGCTCCTCCTATGTGTTCCTATAGCACCTCCCATGTCTTCTCTATAGTTCATGTCACAGGGGATTGTAACTGCCAGTTGGACTTGTCTGTCTTGTTGACTGTACTGTGAGCTCCTTGAGAGTAGGACCATGCTTTATTAATCTTGGTATTCTAGAATCTGCACAGTGGCTGGTTCATAGGAGGTACTTCATAAATGTTGGTGAATAAATGAGTGAATGAATGAATGGTATGAATTTGTGATGTATTAAACTGAGATGTAACTCTGGAAATAGAAAAGTTTTGCTTAAATCTTGACCCCTCCAACTTCTAACTCTATGACCATAGACAAGTCACTTAACCTGTCTGGGGCTTAGTTTTCTCAATTGTGAAATAAGATAATACTATCTATTTTGCCAGCCACATCATCCTGAACATACCTAATTTTGTCTGACCATGGGTTCTTATGGAGATAAAATAATATTATGGGTGGAAAGCTCTTTGCAAAATAAAAAGTGATTTTCAAATATGTTATTATTAGAATTTAGAATGTGTGTATACACATCTCTCTGTGTGTATGTATTAATAGAATTTAGAATGTGTGTATACCTGACTCTATGTGTGTATGTGTATCTCTCTCTCTCTTCCCCCTCTCTGTGTATGTGTGTGTATAGTTGGTAAAGAGAGAAATTTTAATATGTAAAAACATTTGTAATAAATAAAGGTAGCACCTCTGCCTCTGAATATTTTTAAGTGTTTTTGATGGTTTAGAACAGCACTGTCCATAGAATTTTCTGTGATGATGGAATGGTTCTACATTTGTAGCCCTACATGGTAGAAAATGGAAGGTTTCAGGGACATAAGGATTTCAGTATATGACAGAGGCAGGGAGAAGATTGTATTAGTCACCAAGGCCCCACAGCTCTGACACCAACTCCAAGAACACTGGCAGCAAGGGTTTTCTGCCCCAGCCAGAGATTAGAGGAGAGCAACCTGCCTAGGAGTAAAGATGCACAGACATTGACAACTGGGAGTTCTCCTGCCCCTGCACAAGCACAGCCCACTCACACAAGGCTTCCAGTTAGCATTTCAGTGCCTCAATCTTGAATGTAAGAACATAGCCAAGGATCATCAGACATTTGAGGAAAACTTTCATGTGAAGTAGGAAGATGAAAATAAAGAAATATAAAAAGGGAAATATAGAACATAGAGACAATGCAGAGTGAGTCAAAGAAAACGGACCAATAAAACCATGTGGCTAGCCTGGCTGGTGTGGCTCAGTGGTTGAGCATCGACCCATGCACCAAGAGGTTGCCGGTTCGATTCCCAGTCAGGGCACATGCTCAGGTTGTGGGCCCAATCCCCAGTGGGGGCATGCAGGAGGTGGCCAATCGACGTTCTCTCTCATCGATGATTCTATTTCTCTCTCCCTAAAAATCAATAAAGAAAAAATATTTAAAAAACAAACAAAAAACCACGTGGCTAAATATATTCAGAAAGATAAGGGAGATAATGTATTTATGACACTGAAACAGATAAGGACAGGAAGCTTATAAAAAGGGAACATTCAGAAAGGGAAAAAAATTATTGGAAATTAAATATGAAAGCAGAAATGAAAAATTCAGTAGAGGATTTGGAAGATGAAATAGTACAAATTGGCAAAGGATGGAAAATAGACAAG